>JAOBRG010073667.1:0-20932 GCA_027574985.1 Umimayanthus nakama | reverse complement strand
AAAAAGCCTGAAATGTAACGCATAGTTTTGTCAAAAATACTGCAACGTAAGGTGTCTATTTTCTCACTTAACAATTTGAGTTCATTTTGAAAACGTTCAGACGATTCTTCTGCATCTTCCAATTTCGTTGCTATTTGCAACAATGTTTCTGCAATTTTCCTATCACAAATATCGATAGATAGTTCAACTGCTTCGATGAATCGTTTCCATAACTGCTCGGTAGTTAAGCTGCTAGAACGTGTTTTTGAAAACTGTCCAGACAGCATTTTCCCCATGAATCTTGACAACAAATCTTTGGCAGGGTCTACATGTGAGAATGTACTAAAAATGACACTCTTGTGTTTCTGTATCATTCTAAGCACCAGGACAATTACTCGAAGGGAAAAGTGGTCTGAGAAACGGTCTTCACCAGACAGTGTTACTGCTAGTCGTAAGTTTTCTATTGCATCGTCAAACTTGTTCAGATTTATCTTTGCTTCACAAAAATCAAGCCTCGCGTCAGCATAATTACTGTTCGATAGAGCGCTTTGTGTTTCTTCGAAGTGCACAGAAAATCCCTCTGTCAGAGCATCTTCTGCAGAGGAGTAATCTTGTAACAAGATGTTTGTATGTCCCAGTTTGAATAGCACTCCAACAGGAATGAACGGGTAAACCTGTGTTATTGAGCTGGACCTCATTTTTTCCAGTAAACTCTGAAAGTGTTGTTTGGCATCCTCAAGCAATCCACCATCCATACACCACATACCAACGCTAAAAAAGACCCAAAAGTCCATATGTGAGCGACTTAACAATTGATTTGCGAATCGTATCACTTCAGCATGATACTTTCGTTCATTCTTGACAGGTACTGCACTTTGGTTTATTGTAACGAAATTCAATCCATCAAAGACCACTCTAAAGAAAGTCGCAGCCTCTGCTGCTGTAAATTCAGGCATAGTTTGTATAGTTAATTCAATACACTTATTGTCAAATTTTCTGGCTTTTTCTATGTCTTTTAAAACATACCGATACACTTGACCTAAAAACATGCTTGCTTGGAAAATCAGCGAACGAATAGGTTTGTTACTTTTTGCTTGGGCAGTAATCAATTTATTCAGAAAAGTGTGTATATATCTGCAGTTAAGTTTTTGATAAGTGCAAGTATTAATTCCTTCTCGAGTGAGGCCACCAGAAAGCAATAAGATGGTAAAGAGAGACCCAGACTTTTCTAAAGTGTCACTTCTTGTAACAGCGGGTAAGACATAACCATAGTCCTTATAGACACATGCGAAAAAGGATCTTGCACAAAAGTACAAAGAGGCATTGTCAGTTTTTTCATACTCTGTGAATAGTAAATCAGAAATATCCTGAAGCTGTTCAACCAGTTTGTCTTGTCTCTTATCGGAAAAACTCCAAGAACTACTGAATTGCTCCTTGACAATAAATCGAAAAGAATCTCTTGTGACTTGATGAACTTTGAACAAATTTTTTGTCTTAATGAAGTCAATAATTGAGGAATGCTTCACTGAGTGAACAAGTCCTCTGTCATGTCCTTTGATGTCCAGAAAATGGGTCAATAAATAATACGGAATCTCTTGCTGGTCAATAAATCCAATGAAAAAATAAACATCTCTCATCATTTTCTGATATTCGTCACTCCTACTGTAAATGCTCTGATTCACTGCCATTCGTAATGCTGTTTGCAGGGCAAATTTATAGGGGAAAGCCCCCGATGCTCCGAAGTGTTCGTAGTACCTTGCTGAAGAGTTAATATTTAATTCAAAGTCTTGAATATAAGATGCAAAAGAATAACTTTTGTTTGTTAGCATTTCTTCACGGATGAAAACACCAGCTGCCAAAATTGCCAAAGGCAAGTATTCTAACTGTTCTACAACAGAATTGGCATCAGCGAGGCACTGGCTGTCGGAGTCAGAATAATCAACCAAATTGCAAAGTAAACGTTTGGCGTCCTTAAGAGTCATTCCTTCGTTGATCTTCTTTAATGTCACGCACTGGCCCGGCTGAGGGGGAATAATATCTTCTAATTGAGTCGTAAGGAGCACATGACCTTTTCCCCAACTTTCACTTCCAGCCTTTGGAACGTACTTCAGTAACTCACGAGAAAGTTCAAGTTCTCTGATGTTATCCACCACAAGAAGCCAACCTGGTCTGTCTTTTAACAGCTGCTGAAGCTGATTACTTAGATAAGGCAACGTTTCACGGAAAATGTTCGACTTCACTTCCGCCTTGAAACTTATACCCGACTGAATTTCAAGGACAGCGTTTACCATGTCTCTTCGAAACTGTTCTTCTGTCTCTGCATTCAGCGCAATAACTGTGGTGTACTGTCCTTGATCAACACCACGTTCTCCGTATTGTCGCGCCAGTTCACTTTTCCCTGAACCAGGAAGACCCGACAAATAAAGGAAAGTAACTCGGCAATTTGAAGAACGGTTCATAAACATCTCGGTAATGTTAAGCAACTCACTCGATCGTATTACCAGTGAGTGCTGTGGAGTCTCTGGTAAACTTCTCACGGGCAAAAATTTTCCTTTCCACCCAGCAACGCGCTGCAAGCAGTCCAAGCTTGTCGTTGCCAACAATTCTAAACCTTCCCATAGTTTTCCTTTGATCTCTTTGTCGAAGAACTGATAAAACGCTGCTGCACCGACAACGACGGCCCCAGTAAGGCGATGAGCTCGAACATTTAGTCCGCAGGTATCAGAAAAATGAAAGTTCTTAGTTAGGAGCACTATTATAACTATTAAACTTCTAGTTGCCATCATTCAGAAGTTTCCAAACAAAGACAGCTTTACTCACAGCAGTCAGTTTTTACAGATGCAGAAAACTTCTGTGACCCAATCTCTTTTCGGTCAAAACCAGCGTGCTGGTACTAGGGATCATAGAACCGTGACTCCTCTTATTACTCGGCCCGTAGGGAGCCGAGTTGAGGATTCGAAACGGTTTTTTTGTTCGGTGATTTTTTCCTTGTCGAGATTTGCTGATAATTGATTTTTTCCGTAATTTGAGGCGTGCAATTAATTTTGAATTAAACTCGCACACGCGTCTTGGTACAGTGGTCGTATAGGTCTGGTGCGCACGCGATACGAAAATAAACTCTATATAAAAACCTGAACCCCCCTAGAGAACTCGAACCCGTACCCTGAAAACTCCAGACGAACCGCTTTTACCCGTTGAGCTACGAGGACGTCGATGTGATAAGATCGTCAGTTTTGTAGAGTGTATGATTTGATTACGCGTTACGCTATGCATTAAATGCGAATGGCATGATGAGAATGCACTGTTATGTTAACACTTTAGACTGGCTGCAGTCAGTCTGTTAGTTGAAAGAAAGGGTCATTTCTAAAGGTAGCACACTGAGGCGTCCCGAACCCACGCAAGCATAAAAAACGATTTAATTAGTTTATGATACAATTTAAAGTCGGAAACGGTGTAGAAGACATAGCTATCAACCGTGATGTCTTCGAGTTGAATTCCCCTGTAATATACAAGTACCAGCTTCTGCTTGGCCGCGCGATCGCTCAACTGGTTCTGAGGAACAGAAAGAGACTACCCGCAATATAGTTTGTCGGGAATTTAGATACATGCTAGCATCACTGATTACTTTCACGGCCTGGCGTCGTTCGGATCAGGTAGCCGAAAATATTTTGCCTGTATACATGATTTTGTGTGATCTACTACCTAAAGGCGTCTGTCAATGATTTACACTCAAATCTAAACAAAGCGAAGTAGTGTATCCTTAGACATGACAGTGCAAATTTGATGTAATGATTATGTGCGAGTCAATTCCAGCCGCGAGCATCTCCCCTGGGCAAACCCCGGGCATCTGATGCACGATGAGCCTCAGGGGCTGGGCATTTGGCAGTTAATAGTGTCCCGACCCCCCGGGCATTTGCAAACAACAAAAACTTTGTTTCGTAACATCCTGTCGTCGTTTCCGACGGCGCTGAGAGTCCAGGGTTTCGAACAGTCAAACACTGTCATTTTGGAGTAAGTGAATAACATTTGTGTACCATAAAATACAGATCCAGAAAATACTATAAAAGCTTTTCTTTTTACAAATACAAATCCAGAAAACACTATAAAAGCAATAAAACCGTTTGTTTTGGGTTTTTTTTCAGTCGGAGTGACTCATTTCGTGACCTGCTTTATGCAGTTCTATTGAGCTGAAACAGTTATGTTTATTAAAATGCCAGGCTGCATTATCTATTTCTGGAATCGAAGATTGACTGAGAGTTAAAAGTGTTGAAAGTTACCGTTCACCTTGAGCGGTGTTTTCAGTTTTCCGGTTGTAACTCAGTAAATACGCGTTATATATAGACACCACTTAAACTATATATCAATGGAAAGCTTATGAAATTATCTAAATGATAGTAAAAAGTTTGTTTATATAATTTTGGTTTATAAATGAATGCGAGCATCACAATTCAAACTTGTTTGTTTCACTTCTAGACGACGTCAGTGCGGCTGTCAGTTTCAACTTGAACCATTTTTGGTTTGCTTGTGAGTTTCAGCACTACTTGCACTCTTATTCCATGCTGGGGATTTTTAGTTGTACACGTCATTAATAATTTTCTGCAGGAGTTTCTAATGGGATGCTCATTAACACGGTATTAACTATTCACAGCATGAAAGTTAAATCAATAGAGATTTTTAATAAAAGGACCTTCAGGCACCCAAAGCACCTTGATGTTGGTGTTACTGAATCATACTGCTGCTTTTTGTGTACAATTATGTTTGCTTTTTTATGTTTCTGCTGCTTTTCTTTTTACAATTACCATTACCATTACCATTACCATTATCGTTATTATTACCACTACCATTAGCATTGTCGTTACCAATACCATTACCATTACCATAACCGTTACTGCTACAATTGCTGCTTCTATTGTTTTTACCTATACCATTACCACTACCGTTTGTTTTGCCTTTACTGCTGTTGTTGTTTTTACTGTTACTTTCGCTGTTATCCATGTTGTTATTGCTATCGTGACCGCTATCGCAACTGACTATCGTATTGATTCAAATAAGCCCCCACCTCGAATGAGCGCCCACTCTGATGGCCAAAAAAGTTAACAAGCACCCAGCATCGAATAAGCGTTCACCCTGGAGGCCACAAAGGTAAACTCGAATAAGTGCCCATCCCCCCCTCCCCTCCACGTCTCATTGTTGGACAGTGAAGACGTTGCTCTTGAGGGTTCATTGATTTACGTTAGTGACTAGGAGTTTGAGATTGTTGTTTAGTGTCGAACTGAGACTGAAACATCCACTGAAACTTTAAATCCCATTTTTTTGTATATTTACATTTTGTTCTTTCTTCCTTGTTTTTTTATGAAAACTAAACTTACTGAAAAGTGTGGATGAAAATGGCTAAAAACTAATAAGTACCCAGCCTCGAATAACCATCCTTCTTGAATCAGCGCTCAGCATATTCCAAAAATTAATTAAGCGCTCAGGGCGCTTATTGGAATAAACACGGTAATTCGAAGCTCCTGTGCTTCTTTTCGTTTGTTTCGAAAAGCTGATTACTGTTTGTGCCAATCACTTAGCTGCAACTCCATCCGCCCATCATTTTCTACCACTTAGTACGCAAATCGCCTTTTTTAAACGTGGCGAAAATTGTTGTAAAAACATCATTAGCTATTTTGCGACGAATAAGCTACATGAAGCAAAGAAATAAATCTTGTGTCTCTTTTGTAGAGACTTTGGCGAGCAAAATACGCGTGTACATGCAGACGTCAGGGACAGCGGAGCAAATTTGAGAGTTGGCGCGGGGGGGGGGGTCTCTCAAAAGTGACACGATATTTGAGGGATACAAGACACTTTTTCTTACTAACTCTATAAAATTTTAAAAATATTGGTTGGCGGCTGGCCCCTTCTTCCCTACGGTCCCTGGGCATTTGTGTATTAAGGGGTGGGGTTGGGGTAGACCTAGGAGGTGTTCCGTGTCAGGGGTCAAAGGTCCTGTGAATAAAAAAGTCCTTTTTCAGTCTCCAGGGGATGGAATACTTGTACTAAAGCTGAAGAATACTGAGGGGATGGGGCAAGATCTATGTTTGAATAGTTGCTGCATTCAACGTATAACAAAAAAATGCTTGAGTACGTGCTAGCTTTCTTTAATTGAATCGGCCATGCGTTTAACCTGTTATAAATTATACGATTCCGAATATTGGAAGGCCACATTGCAATGGGCAGGATCTCGAGAGGGGGCCTCAAATTTGTCGTAATACATATGACTTTTTCCCATCACAAAAAAAATCAATTGGGAAATTCACCGTCATCATCACTTCACTGTTTGTACCCGCTGTTAAATGACCGTGTGTTATTCGTTGGTGTAAAACATTGCTTCCCGGGAGCGTTTTGGTAGACGGTTCCAGTCCTGTTTTCATTTTAGAGTAGTAAATTCATATGTTGGTATCAGTAACCTCTACAAACACGGCGTGTAATGAAACGCGATGAAAGGGACGAACTTCAGAACCTTATACAAGGCACAATGTAAATAGGAAACAACTCACTTTCGTTCAAAAAGTCATAGTCTTTCTTACTTTTTGTAAATTTTTTCACCTCCATTCTTCTCCTTGGTCCTTGATAACTGGATGCGCTGCACCTATGTAAATATCCATTAATGGGTGTTCACTAAACGTGATTCCCGCCCTCTTCCTGTCCCCGGGAGCCGGAGGGCGGTAGCCGAAAACTCGAGACAACAGCGTGCAATTCTAAGCTTAATCCCAATCAAAAATTTAATTCATCTACCCTTAGTTATAAACACATAGAATTGAGACATTCTAGTTTGGGCAAAAAAGTTCATTTCATCACTAAACGTGAAATGAGATGAAGTGAATAAGGTAGCTAAAAGGAGGCGAAAGTGGATTAAGGCTGGTTTCCGTGTAGTCGTCTCGGGTCGTTTCCAGCGGATCGTTCCAAGTCCAGTTTCCGTATGGTAGTTTGCGGTCGCTTGCAGGTCGTCTGGAAACAGGTCCTGAGGCCGAAAGCACAATTTTACCGCGAAACAAATAGTGAAATACAAAATGGCGAATACAGCAGAGCTCATGTCCGTATGAAGAAGCTAGTATTAAAAGGGAGGGGGGAGGGGGGCAGTAAACCAATTCAAGCTGTAATAGTCTTGTACTACACATTGGTTCTTCACAGGAAAAAATAGTCATCTTACAAACGTAATTTAATGCACTTATCATAGTTCTTGTTGGCTTTTTTGTGATCTTTCTTTTTGCAGCAGTTTGCAATTGCAATAGGAACTTCTCGAACAGCACACTGGGAGCTGAAATGTATCGTCTTGGGTCGTCCGTATAAAACTCACATCTATCGGAGACGAAGACCGAGAGACGATCCGAATCGTTAGTCGTTCGTGGTCGTATCGGTTTAGTTTTCATGAAGAGTTTTCTCGGTCGTCCAGTGTCGTCAACGACCCCAAACGACCCGAGACGACTTTATGAAAACCAGCCATAATGACGAAGAAATAGTGTTTGAAAGCAAAGAAGATGAACACTAGATCTAGGCATAACAAGCAAAATAATGGTATAAATCCAAAGCTGTGTAGTGGACTTTGTCTGAATTACGCGAACTTTGCAGGCGCCAAAGCGCTAGTGTCCACATCGGCAAAAATTACCGATGGTGGTTGGATTTTACAGGTGCAAAGTATGGTATTCAATTGACTAGCAAACAAAAGTGGGGGAGAAGGAAAGTAGAATGCTCTATTGGACCCCTATTTTCATGGCGTACCATTTTCTTTTAGCTAAAAAAGGCCCGGAGCAGTGAAATTGTGACTTATGTTTTCATATTTCTCAGTGTCAAAAGTGTAAAAAATTTTAGATTTATTTTAAAAAACTACTACTAGGGCGACCTCAGCCGAGCTGCACACCTAGAAGCCCATTTCTCACGGTTCATCATGCAGGCGGCAAGCTTGGCAGTGTTGGCCGCCCCGACATCTCTCTTTAGGGTGTCCACAAATGATCTTTGGGGTCTCCCTGGGAGACGCTTGCCGTGGGTCGGCTCCCATAAGACAAGGAGGTGTGCAGGGAGGTCCTTATACCTCTGATAGTGGCCCGCAAGCCCGAGTCTCCTCCAAGTAACTTCATCCGAAACCTTGGGGAGGTATCCGTAGAGGTCGCTGTTGTTAATGTGATCATTTAGCACGACCCGCAACATACGGGCAATTGTGCGGGTGTACTAACCGTCAAGCGATTTCTGCAGTAAGGAATTCATCGTCCAACACTCGCTTCCTTACAGGAGTACATCTTTCACAGTTGCGCAGAAGAACTTGAGCTTGATGGCTCTTGAAATGTTAGATCTCCACACCATCTTCATGTCGTTTAGGGCTTTCCAAGCTAAAGCTTTACGGATCTTCACGTCTTGGGTGACAGAGTTGACCCATGATCCTAAGTACTTGAAGTCGATTACGTTCTCCAAAAGCTGTCCACTTTGCGTTTGTAGCAGAGGTACAGACGGATTGTTGCATGTCATCACTTTGGTCTTCGGTTCATTGGTTATGAGCCCGAATTGGTGACACTTTTCTTCTGCATGTGTTAGCAATTTTTGCGCCTGAAATTGAGTACACAATTTCTTCAAAAGTGCTACAACGCAAGGATTTTGTCTTCTCACGTAACAGTTTTAGCCGTTCAGCCTGAAAACCATTGGACAACGGTATGTGACCTTGTTTTCCTTCCACGAGTTGCGTTGCTGTTTGCAACAGTGTTTCTGCACGTTCTTGTTGCAGATGTTGATAGATATTTTAATTGCTTCGATGAATCGTTCCAAATGTTCAGGAGTTGGATTCGAATGTCTACTTTGAACCCGTCCAGGCTGCGCTTCTTCTTCAGTGTATTTCATTGGCAACAGCATTCATACATCTTGACAACAAATCTTTGACAGAATCCGCAATCGAGAATGAAATAAAACTGTTACTTTTTAGCTTCTGTTTCGATTTAAGCAACTGAACTATTGTTTTTAGTGGGAAAAGGTAAAAGAAGTCTCGTGCTATATTTCTCGTTTGCTTTTTGTCAGACATCGTCAAGTCAACGCAAGTTGTAAGTTTTCCATGGCATCATCAAACTTGTTTAATATGTGCCTTTACTTCACCAAACTCAAGCCGCACAGAGGCAGTACCACTGACAGAGACAAGGCCCATGGGATCAACAGGATTTTCTAAATCTAGTGGTGTAGCAAAACCTTCTGCGAAAGCAACTTCAGCAGAAGGATAATCTTGCAGCAACTTCATTACATATCCCAGTTTAAAATTAAAAGTAAGGCAGGAGGGAAGTATAAAAATATTTTGTAATTGAGCTAGAACGGAGTTTTTCCTCGTTTCCGCGCCCATCCTTTCTTCCGCCCTGGTCGCACTATGAATGCTCTGATTCTTGCCATACGTAGTGCCGTCTGCATGGAGTGTTTATAGGGAAAGGCCCCCGATAATCCGAAGTGTTCGTAGAACGATGTTGAGAAGTTAACATTTAACTAGAAGTCTTGAATATAAGCTGCAAAAGAACATTTTTTGTTCGTAAGGGAAGCGTCACATATCGATTTCTACCACGAGAAACGTCACTGTGACGTTTGTGTGTGTGTGTGTGTGTGTGTGTGTGTGTGGGGGGGGGGGTTGGTGTTATCACGTTTCCAGTTAAATATCGATAATTAGTTCTAAATCATACACAGCAGGGCTAGCATTGTGGTTAACTGAGACTGATGCAGTATTTATAGCGTGGCAAGGAAATATTACACCAAAGACCAATATTACATTAACTTTTTATTCATTGCTCTTCAAAGCGCGCATAAATGATATCAAAAGGAATAAAGTGCTACCACTGTTACGAGAAAAAGTTTTTATGCTTCATGACTCACAAAGACAGGCTGTCTGTGGTGCAGGTGAATCAGAGAGTTGTGAAATTTGAGTAGGTCTAAGGCCCTATCAACATGAGCCGGGCTGTCCGTTTTTATTTATTTCTTATACATTTGCTTATACCTCAGTGCCCAGCCGTTGGCGCCTGCGCCCTCCACGTGACTCAAACCAGCCAGTTTACATCTTGAAAATCATCGGAGCGGAAACAGAAGCAGAGCTGGAAGTAGAGGTTCTCACAATGTTACGCTGTGAGGTGCAAGGTTTTAACCAATTAAATATATATTATTGCAAAATACTAAAACGATGGCGGTGCTATGGTGCCATATGCACATGTGAGTTAAGTCGCTCACCCGACGAATGTCTAAGGTCGATTTCTACCACGAGAAAAGTCATTGTAACGTTTGGGGGTAGGGGATTTGGTGTTATGACGTTTCTAAATGGAAACTTCGTGGTAAGTATCGATAATTAGTTTTAAATCATACACAGAAAACAACAACGAGTAAATACCGCGCAAGTCCTCATTCTGAACTTAAACTACCTTATTTGATGATCTCTGACGTGCAGTACAAAGCAGTGCAGTTTATCGATCAAAACATTAGTAACTTGCGAAGATCTTATGTTTTGTAAATTAACATTTTGACAAAAAAGTTTTAGATTTATTGTTACTGTTTTATGCTTTCTGCATCAGAACAGGTATATGAAGATGTATTTTAAATCTGTTTAAAATCTTGATTAAAATCTGTTTTTGCAACGTGATAGATACCCTATAGCTATTAGCACATGGAACGGCGTGTAGAAGCCTCAATGTAATAAATGGCCTTTAAATGAACGTACGACATTTATGAACAGCACATTGCTGGTGATAGTTGAATTATTAGCAGATGGCAATTTATTCGTTTCAATATTTTTGATGAACCATTCATTAGATTTAAGGAATTGGAGAAAGAGTATACATACCGTGTCGGTTGTATTCTCACATTGGCTTCAGAAATAAGGACACTGATCGATAAAGCCATCCTGCTTCGTACCCCAGCGTATTTTATATGAGGTGTTCAATTTTAGCAAGCCAAATACCGATAACTTAGCGTGACGTTTCTCATGGGGGGGGGGGGGGGGGTTAAAGAAACGTCACAATGACGTTTCTCCTTGTAGAAATCGGTATGTGACGCTTCCCTAAAACTGTTGTTGAATGTTGTTGTTGCATTTTATAACGGTAAGAACTGACCAAGTCTACAGTCTAGGAGAAATGAAGGCGAGTGCTAGCTATTTTTTAAAAGACCGTTGAAATGCATTTCACTGATCTGTGATTTCTTCTAGTCACAGTCACTACATGATGCAAGTAGAAAAGGAAGCTAACTGCCGCGCCTTGCGGATCTGACCCCTCCCCCCACCCTCCCCCCGGCTCCAACTGTTTACCCTGCGTAAGGAACGATGTTTGAAGGCCCAGTGGATATTGAGAGCATTGCCACGAATCGCTACCGTTATGAGAAGATATGTCGGTTTGTTCTTACACTTTTACTTACTGTTTTGATATTCAAGACTAATATTAAAGTCACAGTAATTTTGATATAAGCGAGACGTGCTTCATCTAACTCGATAAAAAGCATTGCATCCCTTCCGGTTGTGTCACGGGTCGAATGACGCACAACTTGTGACGTAACAAACCTGATCTGAATTATTTCTGGGCAGGCACGGGTCAAATGGTTTTCAGGTAAACTTACTTGACTTGGCCTTTGTTTCAGTAACGAAGACCTCTTGGAGAAGGCTATCGAAACTGAGAACAGCGTTGTTCTTTAAAGAGGAATATAGTTTGTCAGGTCTACACAGGCAACACTTATCCTCAGCGATCACTTTGGTAGTCAACGTTGGAAAGTTGTGCTTAAAGTTAAAATCAGTGCCCAAGGTTTACTAAAACTGAGACGACCTTATCGAAAGCCAAACGCAGTTCGTCAGTAAGGGATAACCGACGAGAAATGAGCTTAAACTATCAGAATGAGCAAGGTAAAGACAGAGACATAAAGACGGGAGTAATTCGAGTGTTCGGTAGAACAATTGCGATCTGTCTGCTGGGTTGCCGAAGGCGAAATAGGTCGAAAAGGAGCAGAAAACAAAAATACTCGTATGCATGGCAAAGGTCAGTTACGGACACTGCCAGTGGCGATAGAAAAATGTCGACCTGTTGGAAGATTGAGTTACCCAGCTGCAGCTAGCTGTTTTTAAGACAGAAATGCACCAGCACTGTGCATATGGGAAATAGACAAACCACAAGCTTATAAGCCAAAAGTTAAGTTGGGCGCTGTGCACAACTGATGGCGTGCATAGTCGACAGCCAGTTATGCCCGAAGTAATTTCTTCGCCGAAACCACAACTATGATAAAATTTCATTATACTTTGCAAACAAGAACAGCAGAAAGATAACAGAAGTTTCTGGGGCTTGGCTAAACAAACTTGCTCTTGGGAATAATTTGAATTGATTGCCCAATGATTATCCAGGCAGAACGGTTTTTATATTGATTGCTCACAAACATAGAAATTGAAATATTAGATCAAGACGTTTTTTAATACTTCATGCTTCAATACTTCACTGATGCCGAGATGGCTGGAGTGGTATGAAATCGGTACAGGTGAACGTGTTCAACATGCAACATATTATCACTAATATCAGTTCCGCATATTGAAATAAACCATGAATACGTCTATCAGTCGTTTTCTTGGGTTGAGGTTGAAGTTCTTGAAGATTTTCAGGATTCAGTAAGTAACTAATTATAAGTTTTATTGAAGTTTTAAACCTTGCAGCCTTTCGGCTGAATTACTGTAGAAAGAGAGTTTCTACGTGTAGAGTATAACTCTGCTTGGCTGCGTACTCAGTCAATAAGACAACGAGGAGACCAGGGATCGTCTCTTCTTTATTCGCCTATACTCGGTTGAGTTGGATGTTGGAGTTCACTCACTGGCTTACTTACTTACTGACTGAATGAATGAATGAACTAACTAACAAACGAATGAATGAACTGTTCTTACAAGCAGTTTTTATAGACGCTTTTACGGTCTATTTCAGCTGTTCTAGTCCCAGTAACAAAGGATTCATCTTTCATTTCTTAACGTTAAAAGTTTTATCTTTTCAGTTGTTCCTTAGCATTAAACATTTATCTTTCCATTAAAAGTTTTATATCCGTTAGCCTTAAAAGCTTTTCTCGACCGTTGTTCAGCGCTTCAGTTTTTTCCCGGTAGGTAGAGTCACGTAAGCTTTTTTCGTGTTTCCTGCTCTTTTAGATGGCAATCTAAAAGCAGATAGTGTGGCTACTAAAATGAGTTCTTTTATGCCATGCTCTTAGCTATCGTGAACAAAGAATAGCATGATGTAGAATAATTCCGCATAATGATAAAAATCTTACTTTGGTATTTTTGTTGCCTAACATTGCAATAAACTTTAACAATATAAAAGGCTAATTAAGCTACTCCCCAAGATAAAAACTATATTTAAGCATATGAAGCCGTAATAAAAATGAAACTTAAAATTCAACAATACTTTAAAGCGTTGCTTGTAATAAATGTGTTTTGGAATCTGTTTGTCAGTTTTAAATTTAACATTAAAAACACGATTAGATCTGAGTTAAATCTGTATTTGTTCAGAGGTGGTACCAGTTTGTTGAGTTGTGGTTTCTTTATCGACTGCCTCCTTGAACAGTGTGGTTGTTAAATGTTAAATTCCAATCTTTATTCCTTCCTTAGTCTCAGTTTTAACATGCTTTCAACTTGAAGGGTTTTGAACTTCAACAATCTCACAAAAAATTTCTTGTAAAAGCCGATAAGTGTCAGTATGAATCAGAAGAGGAAAATTTGGGCGAATTTTCTACGTTTAAGTTTTAGTACGGCAAAGTACGGGTGTTGGGATGGTAATGTAAAGATAGATATGAAAGGTCGGTTTTTGGCAATTGAGGATTTCAGCCCCAAATGCTCCTAAAACATTCTTAGGAATCATTAAAAATGCTACTTCATTAGCCGCTATCTGGCATGGCCCTCAAGAGAGCAAAAATAATGATAAACGAATAACACAAGATTTTAAAACAAAGTTGTACTTGCTCAACAATATTGGCGATTCTAGCCGAAAAAGAATTTGTTTTCATGATTTTGTGCGAGTCCAAAATGGAGGTTTTTGCCTTTTTTCGCCCTCGTGTTTGTTCTTTGCATGTTCCTCAGTTTTGGTAATTTTTCCGCCTCATGTTGTCATAAAAAAGGTTCTTATCCGGAGACAAATGATAAAAGATTACTGATCATGAGTTATGTATTATTGAAACGCTATTTACAAATCTGATTGCTGAAAATAGTTAACACTTGAATTATTAAATTACATTAAAAATAATACTTACAACTACACGTGAACCAGTAAACTTCGGCTCAGCTTGGGCTGTTCTTAATTTTTCGGCGGTTTCAGCCTCAAATTGTTCTTAAAATGTTCTTATTTTCTGATATTTTTAAAAAACAATTAGTTGCCCGGAAAATAAATGTAAAATAGCACTAAGAAATACGTTTTTGAAACTGTCAATACAGCGTTTGCAAACGTGGCGAGCTTGCATGCTTACAACTCTTCCAGCGCCCGATGGCAGCTGATGGCGATGACCAAACTAAATTCTGACAAGTTTTGTGTTCATTTACATCTCAATCTGTGTACATGGAACAACTAAGTTTCTTAAATTTTTCTGATCAAAATTTCAGCGTGGTGATTATTCTTAGCTTCTTCTTAATTTTTGGGCAAATCTCAGCCTGGGTGTTCTTATAAAGTTTGTTCTTATAAAGTTTGTTCTTATAAAAAAAACCGGGTAAACAAACTAAAAAGTTCTTTAAGAGCAGAACAAAAGAAAGGTTTGGAGTGTTTTGATTTCTCACTGAGGACCATTTTTAAAACAGTTTTGCTCTGCTACAAACAATAAAAGGACCACCTATTCGTTTCAATTTTCACTCGCGTTAAATGGTGGCATTGTTTCTTAATTCATACGCACAACTGCTTCGTTGAAAGTAGCTTTTTAGACCAGATGGTGCTTTTCACAGCAGGCACTTGAAAGTCGTGCTTATCATGAAAGTGTCTTCTTGCGATTCTGTTTAGTTGGTCTAGCCTGAGCAATCATATTTTAATATATCATTACGTGTAAGGTATAAAAAAACTAATTTTAAATCCGGTTTCTTTTTGATCTGGTTAGAACTAGAGGAAGCAAAGTTCAACTATGAAAAACACTTTACCACCTTTTGAGTTTAAATGTGTCAAGACTAGAATGCGAGTCGAAAGTTTAGATATTAAATTACACACACATTCTCTAGCCAGTTCTATCTTTTTTGGCAAACAATCTTATTCTTAGAATGGTGTTTCTTAGCCGAGTGCGGAGAGCTAAACAACGATAACGGTTCGGAATACATGTCGGCTAACGATGAATGATGTAAGGAGGCGACATTACGGCATCAGTGATTAATGACGATGCCCTTTCATAGTTAGTATACGTAGAAGCCTTCCACACTACAGTTTTAGAACTTGAATGGAACAATTAGCGGCAATGCAGTTTCAAGTGATTGAAGTGGGACAAAACCAAATCTTAGCCCCCGCAAAACACTACCATATCATTTTGATCAAAATTTCAACAAGTAGTTCTTGTTGTCAAACAATAACAAGCCGAACAAACTTATTCCAACTTTTTTCAGTTGAAAATATCAGTATTTTGGGCGACTTTTAAATTTTTGAACCTTAAGGGAGGGCGATTATTCGAGGCTGGCAGCTCATTAATGTGTCTCCATTTTCAGCAAAAAAAATGTTTTTTTTGTAACAAAACAATAAATGATAAAAAATATGAAAAAATATTTAAGCATAATTTTAGCTCTTCATTTTTGGGTTTATGCCCAGGACTAAGTGCTAACTGTTCAGTCTTCGAAGAAGTTTCTTTAATTATCGTAACTGATACCCTCAAACAACTTCAACGTCATCTCACTTATGGGCACCTATTCGAGGCTGGGTGCTTGCTGGGCGCTTATTAGCTTTTTCTACCTTCAGGGTGGAAGCTTATTCGAGATGGGCGCTTATTCGAGCTTTTGCCGCTCAAACAAATGAATAAGATATTTCCTCTGATCGGGCTATACGTCAGTGTACAAGTTCTGTCGTCATAGCGAAATGATGAGATGCAGCATCGCTCCGTTGCAAGGATTGGTGACGAGTGCGAACCACGTGGCTTAGTTCGCGTGACATATACATTCCTTGATTTGCACACAAAAGTAGCATGTCTAGTACAAGGCAGGAAAACCTAGATAGTTATCCGCTAAATTTAAAGTTCACACGCTGTCTTATATAAATATACCGGTTAACCACATAATATATATCGGACGCAAAGTGGAATGTAACTAGTCTGGCTACCCGCCCTTTATTGTGAGATCTTGTGAGCTTCGTTGCTCCTGCAAGCACGCAGTATTTTAAAAACAAAGTTATTATAACCAAATACTTCAAATCGCAATCATAGTCTGAATTTAAACGTAAGTTTAAAACTACAACAATTTTAAAAGAACTCAGTCAATATGCACAGTGAATGGAGTTTTTTTAGTTTCGAATCCCATGGATAGTAGAACTTAGAAATCGCATGGTATACAGTATTTTATGAGATCTATCTGAATTTTTATTACCATGCTAAGACAAAGAGCTCTGCCTCTGGCATCTTGGAACCTGATCTGAATTGTTTTGAAACACATGCACAAGTCATCGGGTTTCTTAATATATTTTGCCCACGCTTAAGCGCTTAGCTGTGTTGGAGCGGTGTAGCTCTTTTGGATTTTGTACTGTCTGTGGAAGTCCAAGCTAGGCAAAGTCAGGTAACCAGAGTCAAAAGCTTTTTGATTTAGAGAATGCATGTAGTAGGAAAAGAAAAAAGCTTTAGTTATTGGATTGCGGCTCAAAATCAGTGTCCAAAGTGCGGTAAAGCTGAGAAGACATCATCAAAAGACAAAAGCGATTCATCAGTAACTGAATGCGTCGGCAACAATAACCGAACTGGAATTCGAAGGAAGAAGGGCAAGCAACGAGCAGCGAACTTTAATCAAAATGAGCAAGATAAAGACAGAACCACAAAGAGAGAAGTAAGTGGAGTGTTTGGGAGAATTGCTGAGATCTGTCTGCTGGGCTGCCGCAAGCGAAATAGGTCAAAAAGGAGAAGAAACCTTAGACGTTCGTATGTGTGGCAAAGGTCAGTTATGGAAGCAACCAGCGACGATAGAAAGTTGTCGACTCGTTGGAAGATTGAGTTACCCAGTTGCAGCTGTTCAACAGAAATGCAATGTGTGTGTGAAAAATTGGACTAAGAACCAAGACCGTGAAGTTATAAGCACAAGTGGCCGCTGCTAATGAGGATGGAGGCCATGGACTTTATGTGTTTGCCAAAAATGTTTTCCTCAATGAACACGACAACAGCTGATGTAAAACTGGAAACAAACGAGAATTAACAGGGCTGGCAGCTCACGGTCAAACGGTTCTTATTCAGTCGTGAAAAATCTTTTTACACGTTTATCGAGAACTTTAATTTACTCAAACATATTCATATTTTATTACCGAGACAAAAGTTTACACTAAAGCACTTTCATAGTTGACCTGACCGATGACGACTGGTGTGAAGCCAGAACAGATGAAGTCTTCAAACGGAATCGAATACTGTTACTTCACTACGTTACATGTGCAGAAATAAATCATAACTACTAATGCATGAACAGTTTTCCTCGTAAGGTTTTGCATAACTGCGGTGCCGATTTCTACCAGGGAAGAGGGGGGGGGGGGGGTGCATTGAAAGTAGTTCACAAGTAGAGGCGACTTCGAGTGGATGGAGAAAGAAACTCGGGGGAGGAATCACATACACACCAACCCACACACACACACACGCACACACACACACACACACACACACACACACACAGAAACCCTTCACCGCCACATAAAAGTATTAAATTACAGGGGTATAGCCAGGAACTTTCCTTCGGGGTGGGGGGGGGGGGGGGATTTTTTTTAGAAATCGGACTGGGGCCAAATCAGAAAGAGTGGGGAGGGGAGTTGGGTCGCCTAGGCCCTTCTCTGGCTTTGCCCCTGAATTATCCATCTTAATACTCGTTTACACTAAACTAGATACTTGGATAGGTTTTCGAAACAAAATTGTTGCATTGTTGAGTTGAAAAGGAACAGTTTTTTGCCTGCGGCATAAAAGCCTTCCTGATATGTGACATTTCAATTTTGAAAGGCATTCCGTCTCACGTTTGAAACGGCACGAAAAGTTTGCTGGAAAGATTGTTCCCAAGTGTAAGTTGAATGCAATGAAGGCTACAGTTCAAGCTGTGTTTTACTTCATATTCCGACTTCCGGTAGTTAGCTAGCGGTCAAGGGCGTTCACTCCAGTAATAACAGCTGGTTGTGGGTCAAACAACGCTAGTAGCTTGCTGTGCATGTGGGGCGAGGGGAAAACACCCGAAAGTTCCGCCTTTTAAAAAAACAATCATCGCGTTAAGGATGCCACTTCGTTAGTTCCGTTCACAAAACGCATGAGTTGGAGTACACGCTTTTTTCTTTATAAGAACAAACTTTATAAGAATACCAAGGCTGGATTTGCCCACAAATTAAGAACATGCTACGGAACAATCACCAGGCTGAAATTTTGATCAGAAAAATTTAAGAAAGTTTATTTAATTCTTGTACACAGAATGAGATGTTAGTGTATAA
The DNA here is from genome assembly GCA_027574985.1 of Umimayanthus nakama. Taxonomy (NCBI): domain Eukaryota; kingdom Metazoa; phylum Cnidaria; class Anthozoa; order Zoantharia; family Parazoanthidae; genus Umimayanthus; species Umimayanthus nakama. Next base: position 2,357 of record JAOBRG010073667.1, on the reverse strand, counting down.
AAAGACCTGTTTCAATTAGCTGGGTCATCGAGCGCTGGAAGAGTGCTAAGCAAGCTCGTGACGTTCGCGGACAATGAATAGACAGTGTCAAACTTTTTCGCATCAGTACAGCAGCATATGACATAATAGCAAACATGTATTTCTTAGCGTCGTTTTATTGTACTGAGTAGAAGAACAATTTAAGAACAACTTGTGGCTGAAATTGCCAAATATTTAAGAACAGCCCAGGCTGAGCCGAAAGTTACTGTTTTTTTTTATAAAAAAAAACGTGTATCTCCAAGTCCTCCAATGCATTGCTGCCTTTGGTTTCTGCTATGTCTTTTTGTTGCACTTGCACTTCGAAGTGCTCGAAACCAAAACGAATCATTCGGCGTTTGGATATTTGATATTAGTGTGTGTGTTTTTTCTCCGACTAAAACGAATTCTAGTGAGAGAGAAAATCAGTGAATTTCTAAGTTTTCGTTATTGGCACTTTCAATTTTTGTAGTGGTTAGCTTAAGCACTTTTAGTCAATATTGTAAGACATTTATAGTTCTTGACTGAAATTTCTTTTTCGTTAAAGACGTAACGTAACGGACTGAATACATGTACTGCACATCTGTTTTTTTGTGTAAGCGGAACAACGCAAGTTGAGAGAGCTAACTGTTTACTCTAATTCAGCGTATAAGCGAATGTAGCCTAAAGGCCGCCACACACTAGACGATTTTTTTGTCGGGAAGCCTCCGATTTTTTGTCGGCGACGAAAAATCGGCTGTGTGTGTTGCAGTTCCCGATGTGGATCGGACCCAATGTTTTGCCGTGAGGAAATACCTGGCATGCTAGATCCAAAAACGTCTTGTCGGATTTTGTCCGCTAGTGTGTGGCAGTGATCGATAATTTATCGGGACTCTCTTTGCACGTCAGCCAATGAGAAGTGAGACCGTTTTTGAAAACATCGGGGGTGGAAAGCGGAATCTTTTCAGTATGATAATTCGTTATTCCCAGATATTTTTTGACCAATGATTCATTATTCATTTATAAAATGTCTTCATGATTTATGATTCATTTGTGTTATCATAAAGCAAAAACTTAAGATTCATTTTTTTGTCCATGATTCATGATTCACAGCCCGCAAGATGATGTGATTCATGATTCCTTCACTTTTTTTGACCGTGATTCATGATTCCTTCACTTTTTTTGACCGTGATTCATGATTCAAGATTCCGCTTCTACCCCCGAAAAACAACAAAAGGCCGAGTATTCCGCGTATGCTGAGCACTGGGTCGTTTAATATAAACTCCGGTCTAACGACGAAAAATTGGTTAGTGTGTGATGAGCTACGATTCGAACAGATTAAGCGCCGGTGACAAAATATCGGAGGCTTCCCGACAAAATCTCGTCTAGGTGTGGCGGTCGTAAACTCACCTGAAACGGTTCTTATTTCTACATATTAAACAAACCAGCTGTTTTAGTCTAAAAAGAAAAGAGTTCATTAGCGTGTTTACGGTTGGTTCTAAACAAACCCTGGAGCAGTTCAAATGTTCTTAGAATGTTCTTAAACACAATTGTTTATAGTATTGGGTATAAATTTGTATTTTCCATTTAATAATTCGCGTCATTACTTAGCCGCTACCCTTCCGGCAAGAGAGTAATGCAATAATAATAAAAAAAGTAATAAGTAAAAAAAGAATTTAAAAAAAAGTTGTGCATGCACAACACAACAAACGAATAATCGGTGTTACATTGACCAACATAATAGCCAAGAAAAATATTATTGCCATATCCAAAATATTAGTTCTTCACCTCTCCTAGCCTGGGGTATGTTTTTAGTACATTCTTAAATGTTGGGAATTCTTGGGCCCCTACTTATTTTAAAAAGTTCTTATAAAAAATGTGTACAAGAGTTACAAGCAACAGTACAATGTGATAAAAAAAAACGGTTGGAAAAACTCAAGGCTTATCAGCAGTCTGCAGAGGGTGAGGTGAAGGGTCAGTGACGCTGTATTGACGTAAGTTGTGACCGTGACGGAACTGCTGAATTAAACGCGATGTACTGACGTAAATCCCCGCGGCAATTTCGCCCACGCACGCACGAATCAGAAATGAGGAGATATAATTATGCAGGTAACCAATCTTAACATTGGCAGAAAATATCTCGACCCGTTGTCCGACGCCACAATTACTTCGTGTAAGACAACAATTTGTGTCCGGCGCCACAACTACTTCATGTAAGACAACAAATTTTCGTTTCGGTGTGCGTCACGAGATTTTGTCGGCTCGCTAAGCATCATGGAAAAATTCGTAAAACGGCTCATTTGCATTTGGACATGAACGAGTGAACATCGATATGGCTTGCTCATATTCTCGTATTTGAACAT
>JAOBRG010073556.1:0-12165 GCA_027574985.1 Umimayanthus nakama | reverse complement strand
AAGTATGTATATTTGGGCGCTGCACTTCGTGAGAAGATATATATAGAAAACAGAGGTTTTACAGTCGTTTGAAAAAATCAACCCAAAGATCCCTGAGCTCAGCTGAAAATATTTTTCTACAGAAATTCCTTCCTAGTGCAGTGCACATACCAACTTAGCATTGCTGACCGAAGTGATTATTTGATTCTAACATCAGATACGCATGACAATTTTCAAAAATGCTCAACTAAACTTATGTTGACCTAACAAAGTTGCTGCCTCAAAAATTGCACTGATGATGGCATTATGCAGCATAAGGAACATTTATAGTGATGTTCACCTGAGTTTCAGGGTGTTAACAAAAAAATTCTATTACCGAAAGTTTTCCCGCCAAACTGCTCAGAGTCTTGCAAATCAGCACAGACATTTTATTGTCTATCTGGTGAAAAATATTAAGAGAGTTATAACTGTGTGTTAAAAAAGAAATGCCAAATGGAGTATTTAGATACAGCAGGCTTCCCGAAGAGCAGGCCTTGCTTATGTATAAATTAAATGGTTTTGTAAGTACTGCTTGTTATCATGTATACTTTGCGGACATTTGCTACATTGTTGATGCAACGTATATTACTGAGCAACATTTTTATTACTGTTTTTCCTGAAATTTTGAAAAAAAGGCAGTGTGCTATAACCGTACCACAAACTATCAAAAATATAAAATGAAAGACAAGGCCAATGTTTTATAGGGTGAAAAAGTTGTAGCTGACTTGAAACGATATTTACATTCTGCAATTCGTTGCTTGTTTTTGCCATTATATACCATTTATCATGACTAAATTCAACCATATTTTACGTCTTAGAACGTCCAGTCACTAGATTGATGACAATATTCTCTGTTTTTCCCATGCAGTTTGTCTAACATTTAGCCGTTTTCTGAACTGCGATTCATCTTATAGTCATATTTTAATTTGATTCATTCCAATGGACAACTTTGCTTTACACTCTAGCAACGATTTTTGTTTTGGCACATGGGAAGTTACAGAATCCTGACATTATCCTTTAGTCCCCCTCGTTCATAGTCTTCACCCCCTTTTTACTACAATACCAAGGCTACATATTTTAATTACTATGTGCATGTTCGCTGCAGTTTGATATCATTTTGTTCCTCAATCAGGTGAAGCACGGGTATGAAGCACAAAACCACTGAAGCTCTCCAGAACATGAATTTCCTGATTGTGAATCTGCTTTATTAAAACCCCTTCTGATTTTATCAGCCTTAGTGTTTTCTCGTGAAACTTATCAGGCAATAGTGTAGCAAGCACGAGTCTTTCGTTAGCCATCCAAGGTGGTAAAAGACAAAGATTTTTGCAAATCTGAGGTGTGTCCGTGAAATAGTTCCCAGACAACTGGGACGTATAAACAATGCTGTTATACTGACTTTGTAATATTGTCTAAAATCTGTCCGAGTTCAATTTACCGTTTTACATCATCATTAATATAGTTAATGTTATATACTGAATGTCCTAAATATCGTCAGGGGCTGATAGTTATGAAGCGAAGGATGCGAAGCTAAGAGCAGCTTTTCGTTAAGTTGTCAGTTTGGCCGACTGTGTGATCTCTTTGCATTTCCGGTATGTCTTCCTGTAAAATGCGTAGAGAAAGAACTAGAAATCTTTGACAACTAAATTGAGAAAATGTTCGCCGTCACCTTGCTTGGCAAAGATTTAGTCTACTGACCTAGTTGATAAACTTGCGAGCACTCCTTAACCAAAAATATCTGTAAATCGAATTAACTCTGTTGTTAATTTCCCTCAGAAACATCACTTGAACGCAAAACAATTTTCTACTATCTACATGTCGCAAGTTCACCAGCCAAGCCTCTGCAAAACAACCGAGCAGAGTTTCAGTTGAATTTGCAACTCAGTTTTATGACTAAACTTGCAGGTACCTGTAGAATTGTATTCGTTCATAAAACATAATTTACTCAAAATGTTTTGCATTTTTCACCTTAGACACTTTAACACCGAGCTGCTAAATGCATACAAGGTCGTCATGTTTTCTTTTCTACTTATAAACAAAACTCGAAAGTCTGGGTTTTATCAGAAGAAATGTAGGACTGTTAGGTCGAAAAAATAGTACGCTTTTAAAGTTTACATTAAAACTCCACCAACTTTATGAATGTTATTTAGAATTTTACAGCTTTTCCTACGCCATCAGCATGTTGACGTCGATGATACTTTTGTGATACATCATCACAACACATTTCCGTAGGTATCGTATCTTATTTTCTCAATTTTGAAATGTACCTTTCTGTATTTGCATGACACAAAATGATAAAGGACTGCATGCAGTTTCAATGAACACTTTTACAGTAACTAAACTTCGACATACTTCTCAGTCAGTCTTCGAGAGATACAGAGTAAATTTAGTCAGTTGTATACCAGTGGCAGTGAAAAACAAGCTTTTAATAATCAAGATCAATCAAGAGATGACCACGTTCAAGATAAATCTTCCACAGGGCTTCAAATTATTCTTAGGATAGTTTTAAAAGACACTGGGTTAATAAATAGCGTTTTTACTCCACTCTTTAAGAACAAATTCGAAAGTTATGATATCAGTTAACAACTGACATGCAACACAACACCGGAGTTTGTCCAAAAGTTGCAACGATTTCTCATTACCACTGCAGTCAAGAGAAGACACCACAAATTGCTGCTTTTACTTAACAGTCGGATTACAGAGAGCAAGACCAAACCACTGGCATCGACATATACTACTACTCAATCGAACCTCACCGGGTGTATTAGTCCAGTTTTAATCCCGTAAATCCTTCTAGAAGGTGTAAAGGGAAGCCATATCAATAACTCAAACAGGAACAGGAAACTCAATGGGCATCTTTTCAAAAAAGAGCTAACTTGAGTGGTTTGTCAAGTTACTTCCACCGTTCTTATAACTATCAGTTAACAGTTAAGGCCCTGAGTTAATGCGCTAAACTGATCCTGTTATAGTATCTTTTAAAAGGTATTTAAAGAAAACTGATACGAAGGTGAATACATAAAAAAGTGAAAAGGGAATCTTATGAGCTACAAGACTATCTTACACTCGGGAATTTCGCCCAAATCACGGCGTACTAGCGTCAGTGCTCGTGAGTGGTGAAAGAAAATATTAAAGGCTCTTTTTTATCCAAGTGGTAGTGAACTAGCTGGTAGTGCCCCAACACGGCCATTCAATTATCGATCAGCTGTTTTGCTTGCAGACATTTACTCCTTAGTATCAGTTGACTTTCATAATTTGTTCCTGGGAAGACAGTTCGCACAAAGATGCAAAGGCTCAACTCTCGAGACTTCGGCAGTTTTAGAATTTAGTGCTTAACCCTGACTTCTTCGAATGTAATTTCATTTAACAAAAATACGATTGGTTTGAACAACTCGACATTCACGGTACGAAGTGTACAAAATTGAGTTGTCGAGTAGCATCAAAACGGATGAGAGAGCGATAGTTACTGTAAAAAGGAACACCGATATGGAGTCACTTAGAACTGGAAGTCTGTTAAGGATTTGAGCAAGCAAAATATCAATCTATTTGTGCGTTTGATGCATGCAACGTACAATAGATTCCAAAACTCTGATAGTAGTTTAAGAACGACTTTTCTTGGCTGAACTGAAAAGGGATTTATCTTTTAACAAGAAAAAAAACATATCTCACAAAACGTAAAGAATAATTCGGCCTCTACGTAACAGTAGAGGACACGCATTTCTATTATGAATACTTTATGCAAAAGTTGGGTTGACACTCTACCGAACTTTACTTTTATGCCAAATAGCATAAATTGGCATTAATTTCCATGGAAAACAATCTGTCCATTACTGAATTGCCAGGAAACGTGAAGTCTTTGGATGCAATTTCACTAAACGCACAAATGTATTCATAATCTGATCATTTTCATTGTACCACGTTTGACAATCTTAATTCAAAACACTGGAAAACTGTCAGATACCTCAGTCAGATATACTATTTTCAGTTTTAAGGGATCTTTTAGTAATTGTTGACGATATTACTGCCTTGTTTGTCTTGAACTATACTATTGTAGTAATAAATACTCTGTTGACATCAATAAAACTCTCTCACTCTTTGTTATCGCGTTTTGCGTGTGTGTTTGTGTGTGTGTTGCACATTCAATCTATTGCGAAAAAGAAAGCTAATGCTTTTTAGCAAAAGCCATGTGCAACCCCATCAGACCTTTTCGAGAATTTTACATTCTATTAGAAGCAAATTGCTGGCATTTAATTGGTGACAAATCATAAGCGATCAGAGCCGGAAAGCGTTTCAATAAACTAACACATCCCCAGGCAGTTTGCAATAGAAAGTGCCAAGATTTGCCACCCAATACGACAGTGTTCAAACAGATCTCAAGCCACGTAAAAGAGAACTCTCCAAAATTCTAATCACTGGGTTGGGACCTTTCCTTTTTGTTTTTCGTATTTTGAAAGGATGATTCATTATTACAAACTAAACCAATTCAAGTGACAAACGAATGCAAGGTCTTAGAAGATTTATGATTTGGCAAAAGCCGGATCACAGTCTAGATGTCATACATGAGATAATCCTGTTTGCTCTGTAAGAATCAGACCTAATTTCCTAAATACCCAATTTTGCACATTCATTAGTAATTACTTTTGATTACTGCCTTTCTCTGGTCAATAGTTGCACAGAACTAATACGTGTTTCATCTTAGCACACTTTTATAGTTCCCTTTTTTGGCGAGAAACTACCTTTTCTTATTGTAACTATCCTTAAAAATCCGATCCTCCATATTCATTCAATACTTTAGTGTAAGCTAAAAGGTTTTCTGTGGTGGCTGATAAAATACTGCTAAGTTAGGGATTAACTTACACAAAAGCTCCAAGGACAAAGTAAAGTGCTAAAACAAGGCAGAAAAAAGTAGCATTCTATTGCTCTGTGTTTTTGACTGGTAGTGTAAACTCTCCCACGAAGCATTGAACTCTTTATTAACTAAAACAGCAATAATAATTAGCGATTGGTAGCTTCTACAAACTAACAAAAAGCTTCTAGGCATTTCACAGGTTGGGTCTAAAACACTCCTTTGTCCAATGATGAATGGGAAGTTTTTGTTCTGTTTTTATTGCGATCTACCAGCTCACACCTTCTTGAATACGAAATTGCTTCAATAAATGTTTTTGAAGTCAATAAAATCATCATGAATCTAAATAGTCTGGGAAGAATTGAGAATTAGAAAGAATCAAAACTGAAAGTAGAACTTGTACGAAATTGGAAACATCAAAAGGCGTTAAATGTGGTTTGGGGATTTGTGTGCTCACAATCGCGCTCAGAGTCAGCTTGTCGCCATTGTACAAACAAATAATTTTCTCCAACTGACACAGTAGCAATTAGGCTCTTGTTAATGGGTCTTGCCAACCTACGTGAGGTTGTTTCGTCTCAATAGATGAATAAAGCCCGGGAATGGTATACAAACAATCGCTAGACTTGTGCTGTTACTTGTCCCCCGCTTGCAAGTCACACTAAAACTAATTGTATCACACTCTGAAGAAATTTAACATGTACGCACCTTCCAATTGAGCAATTAAAACTGTAATAAGCTTCGTGTTACCTGCAATTGGGGGGAAAGAGCGTGTCAATCTCTCTCATAGCATATGTCAAAGATCAGCCCAAGTAATTATCTCTTTGTCATTACACCCTTCACATCGAGCCAAAAATATCCGAGGAATTATAACTAAACTACAGTAAAGAAACAGCTTGATGTGAGTTACTCCGTGATATCTACCCGTAAATGGGGCTGTTAATCTAGTTTGTGTACGGATTCTGATTAAAAGATAGAAAGTATTTGAGACCGTTGAGTGCGTTTGCAGCACGGTTTATTTTTCGTAAAAGTCATTAATTGCAAATCAAATGGATGTCTCAAGCAGCACGTAATACAATGCTCTAGAAGGCTGAACTCGAAAACAAAAAATAAACCAGAAGTCTTCTAATGCGGAGATTATACGGATGTTTTTCTACAAGCTCGTGGAAGGAACTAAACTAAAGAATGAAACTTAACTTTGCGTATTAAATAAAGTACCAGATCCTTAGCGCAATCATCAATATAATTACAGGCTGAATTTACAAAGTCATCTATTACTTGTAACAGTTATATTATACAGAGCACCTCCGCGTCACAATCAGCCTCGCACGCCGAGACGAGGACGATGATAATTGCGGACGCATCGATTAAATACATCTCATTGACCTTGCAAAGATTTTTAAACAATTTAGCAGTCAACGATTACATATAATCTGTTTCTTTTTCTCTCTTAATTAAATTCTCCGGTCTGAGCTACTGGCAAAGCTACAATTTGAATCAAAGAGTCTTATACAATTTTTGTTCGTCTAAGCTGACAATTAAGCTCGATAACTTGGCTCTCGAGTCAGTTCAGCCTTCAGGACTCCGTCCCACGACCCCCGTTTGTCTGTCTCTCACTTTTGTTGCCAGCCAAAGGCCATTCACACGAAATACGTCTGAAATTGTCTCCTAAATTATCACGTATGCTTTTCGCGTGGAGGTTTTATATACAAAGATTCATGAAGATATTTTTTTTCTATACGTAAAGACGCCGCAATTACAAGAGTTCCAACGTCACTGATATATAGTTGGCTTTGCAACTTCATGTCCCCGGTTTATGGTCGAATCTTGTCCTGTCGAAACGACAGAGTCTCTTCTGTATAGTTCTGGGGATTTTGCTGATGATTCAGCTTCTAATCTCTCCGCTTTCTCGCCTTGTGTTTCCTGCTTAAATCTCCTCCATTTCGCTCTGCGGTTTTGAAACCAGGTTTTTACTTGCCGTTCTGTGAGACCAAGCACCTTTGAGAGCTGTTTGCGTTCTGGTGGCGATAAATACTTTTGATTTTCGAAGATCTTTTCCAGCTCCATAGTTTGCTCATTGGAGAATCTTACTTGCCCTCCCTTTTTCTTCTGGGGCTTTGGCAGAAAAAGGTTCCATGCACCTGAAAAAAAATCATAAGCATTCGTAAGTTTGGTGTGTTTTGAGACATCACAAGCCAAGCAGTACAAGATGAGAAACAAAGATGCAGATTTCTGCACGTATTTCCGTCGGTAGGCATAAAACGTGATTTATTTAGCTTAAAAGCCACAGCGTCGAGGTGTTAATTCATTTCAAGTCTCTATGCAAGGAAGAACAATCTCAAAGAATCCGACTCTAACCTTCCATCACTTAGTGTTTCTAGGCAATACTTCGACAGGCAAATCATGACATGGAAGACTTCAAAAGTGCAGACCCTACGAGTTAGGGCAACTTCTCGGATAAGAAGCTGGATGTTTGCGGCAACAGGCAGCTCAGTAGAGAGTATTCTTTACAACCAAAGGGGAAATGGATTAGGGGATTTTGGACACGTTCTCTCCCACTCAAAGCAACACTCTCGACTGGTTTATCTAATCAGACTTAGCACTTACTTCACAGCAGCAAAACGAACTGCGGTAAGCTTTGTATCAAAACTTTCAAAAGCTTACAAACACCCATCAAACTCTATGAAAGCTTTGTTCATGCTCGGTTTATTGTACAAAATAAGAACCTAACGCAATAATGATAAAAGTAAAGCAACCCTCACTCACACTTAGAGGTGAAAGGATCCAAAGACAATTAGTGGGAGCTCAAATACAATACTTACTGTGGTCATTATATGCCTCGTAAACGCTTGGGATCGACGGTGCCTGAAAAGCGAGCGGCCCTCGTGCATACGGTGTGAATGGACTGGCTATGCTGCTGTAGCTTCGCGGTGCTGGTAAGTGAAATGGAGGCGAGATACAGTGTGGTTTGGGAGTTTCGCACATCGTCGAGGTGCAGAGAGTTGGCTGCGGTCTTCCAGCGCTTGAACTTAGAATATCATCGATAAAAAATGGCGACGAGTTGTATGAGGGATAACCAGGCATAGCTCGGGTCCACTCGCAATGTTGCATCTTTAAAGTTTTAGTATTCGATGTGTTCGGAGCTCTAGCTTCGTCAACGCGCTGTAAAGTATGGTCGTTCGCTCACTCGTGCTACTCTATCTAAAGTCTTATTGACGTTGTACTACCAATGCGCCCAAACTGAAACAGCACTGTTGTGTTGAAATTAGCAACTAATGACTGTAATTTAGATACAGTCCTATGATTGGCTATTTGTCAAATTAATAGATGTTACATTTGATAAGGTGTAAGTGACAAAGCCAAGAAATCGCGCGTTCTGGTTAATTGTCATCCAAACGTCAGGCGCAACTTCCGCAGTGCCCAAGTGTGATAACAAAAAACATATACGGCCCAGTACCAGGCAATCCGCTAATTGAGCCGTGCATGAATGACATGTTATTGCCCTTACAGGAGTGTCGCTAACATTGCCACATCAATTCGACCACACAGCAGATTCTGCGCAAGCTCCCATCTGCAAAATAAATCAGTTTATATCTTTCTAGATTTAACTGGCTTCGCTTTCTAACATAATCGCGCCCGAAAAGGACTTCTTAGCTCAGCGTGGCGCCAGTTTCAACGCGTCTTGACACAGCCGGGTGTTATCAATTAGCGATAATTAATTAACAGGCATTTTACAGCATTCCTCTCCCTTTTATTTTAGAGAAATCGACATGCAAGGAATTGCTTTGTTCCGTAGGAAGAGTGTAAATGGGCAGGTGTAGATAAATACAATCCGATTTGCGCCAAAGCACTGGATTGAAACTTTTTTGAGTGAAAAGAAGAAGACAACGGCAGTGCTTCCAAAAGCAACAGAGATCTTGGGTGATTCGTGCTGTGCGGGTCTCAGATCGGGTTTATAATCTATTGATAAGCGTGTGATATGCTAACCAAATGACTTTGATTCTAGACATGATACTACTAATACAAAAGTTTATTCGCAATGGGAGTATACCTTGAAGTTTGCCTCAGAATTCCAGGATAGAATGTGATGAAAGTAGGAAAAATTGCTGGCGCAGTTCAGCCCTGGGCGTCAAGAGCGCAATTAGTATCACTTTTTGTCGAGTTTTCGCGTTATCAATTGTTACCGGAGTTAAATTGCTCGTTGATTTATAAATATTCAAGTTAGGATTTTGCGGATCTGACAAGAGACTATTTTCCAGTTTCCTGTACGCATGTACGAGTTATTTTTGGTTCGTTGCGCAAAGTAATTATTCAAAGTATGTTTTTAAAAATCTACAACTGCCAACCACTGCCGCCGTGCGGTATAAAAATATATTTTTTTCACGAGCAACGATTTTAAATGAGAAAACAATTTGGCTTTTAAAGGATCTCCTAGCTTTTAATGATCCAGGTGCGTTTTGAGTTGATTTTTTGTTTGAATGTCATAAGTAGTCAAATCCCATTGCTTAACTGATACATTCTATGCTTTATCTAAACTTTAGATTATTATAGAAAATAGTAAAAACAAAACAACAGAGTTATCCGTCAGTAATAGCGAAGCTTTGCACAGGCGTCTGTGCTTGTGGTCGCGTAAAACACGGCCCTGAAAGCAGATCGTTGCCCATCTGAAAAGATTTACAAAACTGTTTTGTGCCTGAGCTCAAACGAGACTAAAGTAAAGCCTTTTTGATATATCTTTGAGTGTACTCTGTCAAAGACAGGAAAGGGACGACCAATGGCATTTGACCCACTTGCCGAAGTGCCCCATATTCAGTTATCGAATGTTTGATCAAAGTGCTGATAATTCTGGGCCAGTTAAGTGCTTCATTCTGATCAATTTTCATTCTCTCGAGTGCGCATGGGGTAGGGATACTATTTCCACAATTTAGAAAGTAAACAATCAATTCATTTCCATTCGTTCTCCTCCCACATGTTTAACATTGAATAGAAAGTAATATTTCAGTGACAGTGCTACAAAACATTGAGGCGCCAACGTGCTTGGCACAATTGATTGCACCGATAGTAAAGTGGGCAATGTCAGTCCCAGTCCCCCACTTGTTATCTAGTCACTGCTGAAATTCCAACAGATAATTCAAGCCAAAATGAAGATGTTTTATCATTGATTCCTTCTTAAATATAATATAGAAGAGTATTTATGAAATTAAAGCCCTGTTTAATCATCACTAGCTTTCCATTATAGACATGTAATTTACAGTCTTGCATACCAAACTATCATCAGCGCAATCTCACAAAAGAGACTCACAGAGATTCTTTCTCAAACAAAAATCTGCTTACAGTTGCGCATCAATACTATTATGCATAGTGCCCTGCCAGAATTCACTTTAACTGAGAGACAGAAATGACAGCTAGACTCCGAAACAAAGTTCAAATGTTATCTTACTTCCTACTTTGAACAGTTTCTTTTGATTACAATCAAATCAGCTGGAATATGAGAACGTGCTCTGCTTGGCATACGAAGTATAAATGTTGAGTAGGTATGAAACACCTTTTTTTCTTAGAATTTTCGAAACCATTTGCATGACAAAGATACTATACCTGTGTTATACCAGAGCAGTGAAATTTCTCGCTTATAGTTTAAACTGTAGCACAATAGTGTTTGTTTTCTGGCTTGTTCAACAGAACAATAAACTTGCTTCTCACTGCAGACAAAACTTCGATAGATTTGCGCTGTATAAAAGCATTCATTGTCGCTGTTTATCCATTCGCAAAGTTGTCAATTCGTTTGTCACTTTAAAGTTGTAACGGACTTTTTTCTATTTTAACTAAAATTTAAAAAGATGAACTTAGTTATGTTTTTTGCCTATACATGTTTTCACTGTTTACAGATCTTTACCGTAGTTAGTTTGAACACGTAGCAATCCAAGACCAATTCTCTGCTTTTAGATAGATAAACATTGCATGTTCTAACTATTTGTTTGATCAAACCATGAGCATGTCACCTGTAAAAAGGATTCTAATGCTTAGTTTTATCAGTAAATGTATAAGAAAGATACGACAAGTGTCCAGCGTCGTAGTTAACCGAATATTTGCGTGTCAAACAATTGCCTTTCACATCCATTACCAATTTCTAAGTAGCTGTTGGTGGACTAACGGCACACCTTTATTAGTAAGAAAAAGTTGCGTGCCCTCCTCCGAAGCTATAAACTGTTCTTTCGTCTGTCGAGCCATTGTGTATCTAAAATATGTCATGTTAATATTATCATTTTGGCCCCAGTTGTATCTTTTGTTTCTCTATTTTAGAAGATAAGGATCTTGGTGTTTATAAACTATTCGGTGTTTTTAGCAAAGAATTCTAAAAGGAAATGCGGACTGTTTAGCTTTGTCAACTAAATAAAAATTCCTCGCGAGGGGATTAAGTAATGACGCATGAAAGAGCTAGTGGATTTTACATTTACGATCAGTGAATAGTTTGAAAAATCAATTTAGTTTAGTATCTCGTATCTCCCACTACTTTTCTGTTGAAAAACATGTAATCGAGATTTGCCGATAATTTAGTCATTTTAGATATCAAAGGGGTATTTCAGATACCAATCGAACTTTCTTATCGAGAGAATGAAGCATTCCTTCAGGTAAGAGGCCACCGAGCTGTCGATTCGTTGCGCTAACAAGAAGTAATGTTTTCAAAGTTGCAAAGAACAATTGATTAGAACGTTTCTTTCGCTATAAACTTGTACCTCGCTGATGAAATAAAAACAACTTACGTGGTTTCTGCTTTAATTAAGGAAGCGTATATTGCTAGGAAGGAAGCATTTGTACTTGTAGAGTGAAGACAAACTCCCGCATGTGGATTATTCGATTTGAAGGCAATGTAATACCATTCTACGTGCGAGTTCTAACCCTGTATGTTGACAAGAAAATAAAATAAATGCTTTCTCGCAACCTTATCTAACCAACTGAATGCTTTTCGTAACCTCGTGTCTCGAAAACCAACTAGCTTGTCAAGGTGAATTGTCAAGAAAGAGCAGCAGTTTGGTTTAACAAAGAAACATGCGATAGATGCCGTGTTTCGTTTGACAACCCAAGTTCTCGTAGCTCAGTTGGGAGTATAGTTAAAGAAAGCAGGTATATTGGGTTATTCGAACTGAATTTTGGACCCGATACCTGCAGTGGGTAGGTGGGTAGCCGCTTTGTTTGAGTATAATCAAAATCATAAGATGCGAAAATGAGAATGAGACCAGTTCTATTACCAGCAAACAGGTAGTAAAACCACCCTCCCGCCCCCTCCCCCTCGGTTGGGGCCCTTACATTGG
>JAOBRG010073445.1:3774-14333 GCA_027574985.1 Umimayanthus nakama | reverse complement strand
AAAAGCCACTAGTCCACATTACTGTGTGTGAAAGGTTGAAAGGGAACATCCTCGGGATTGTTCCGCTTCGGAATCAGCACTGGGGAAAGTTACTTTCCAAAACTTCCAGACAATATTCAAAACAGGAATTTTTCGAGATGTCTCGAGATAGATTCTGGTAAGCATACTAGAGATTTTGATGTTTGCAGGCCGCAACGTATTTAAGACCTGGTTGATCGTTTCGCGGCAGCGCTCCACAAGTCACAGCTTAGTCGAATTAAAATGAAATCTTGACTTCCATTTCCAGTAAATGTTCCCATCTTGACTAAAGCTTGCGTTCTGTTTCAACAGGACTGGGCTTTTACTGTCCGTTTTTATGATTGGAACAACATATGCTCAGAGGAGAGGTAACTTACAATATTACATACACTCCTATAGTTTCTTTCGTCTTGAATAGTTTGTCACCACCAAAGCATAACCGCATGTGTCGACAGATAATTCTGTTAGATATAAATTGTTGAGACACAATGAAGAGCAAGTGCTGGTTTATTAGTAACGATGCTGTTTTAAAGACCGGTCATTGGTAGTTTGCTGGGAGAGGGGGCTACAAGATGTTTTCAAGCGAGTGGCGTTAGTCGTTCGCATAAAACAAGAGAAAATATCCACTCTATCCACAGCAGAATACAAGAAACAAGTTAAATGCACAGTTCAGAAGTGGCATCAGGCGGTAAACGTTGGTAGGAACAAAAAGGATATCCATTCGGTTTTTAGTCTTTTTGAACAGTTCGCGCAAACTCATGGTGAAAGACGGTTTGCAATTGTTTATATCACTGCACGGCACCCACTGAAAGATGATCTGGATACTAAACTAACTATCTTAACAGACTACTCGCACATGGCAAGATCAAAGTTTGCGTTTCATTTTGAATGGCTTCGTCGTTTGCAACTCAAGAGGCATGCAGCAACAGTTATTGGACATAGATAAACTATTTCTATTTTAATTAGTATGTTTGATATGGTGCTAATTTATTCTGAAAGGTCTTTGCTTATAACTGAAAACGTTTCAGGCTTTTAGTACAATTACATTCAATGTTTTGCTATTAAAATCCTTCACCAATCTAATTTTACAAGGCAAATAAAACAGAATAAAACAACTTGTAACTGTTCACTTTCTCTTGTTTGCTACTGTACTGAATATTTCTTTGTTAGTTTTTGATTTAAAAAGTGTAAACATCGGAATATTCGCTTTCATACTACAAGCACGCACGAAATATTTGAAGTGTCTTTTCGAAAAAGACGTTAATTGAACAGTCAAAAGGAAGTCATGTTCAAAACTACACGAAAAGATCGTAAAGAAATGCAAAAGGTGTGTGCAAGATCAACATGGTAAAACTAAACTATTCTGACTATTAAACGAATACTGGCTCTGTTTTGGCCGTACTTGAGGTTACAAAAACTTCAAGAAATTATATCGTGAAAACATTCAAAATTCCAGAGCTTTCACCACTGATTGAGTGTCAATGGCAAACAAATGGGGTAAATGATTACATTGTGTTCAGCTTCCATAGCGATAGGTATAATGCTTCATATTGTAATATATTCTGAGTCCCAGGTATTTATTTTCAAATATGTAGTATTTTAGACTTTTCTCTGTACGGCTGGATACTTGACGGTTGCAGTAGCTGTATTATGTATTCAGTGGCGGTAGTTATTCGGATTAAGCACCCTTCACTTTCGTGGTTTTGTTTTTCTTTGCGTCCTTGCATTCAGTATCAATTTGTTATAATTACTCGACTACGCCCATGAAGCGTTTTCCGTCATGTTTTTTACATCTTTTGCCGATCGCAATCTATCAGATCGCGCCTGTTGTTACTTTTAAAGCGAAAAAACAGCCTCTGTTAAATAAAGTTTACGTTGTTGGATGTTTATTCAGCTTGTCGTGAGCACCCGCGTGTTTTTACCGCGTAGATTGTGGTTGAAAACTGAAAGGTGATCTAATCGTTGTAAACTTGTAGATATTTCGAATTAGCGACCTGTTAAATATAACTAAAAACGTGCATAAACCAATTATAGAAAATTGGACCGCACCAGAACACTACTGATATTTGACCCTCTAAATTTAGTTCCTTTTGAAGCTGAAGAAAAAAACAGCAACAGTCTTATACCAAAACAACTCAAGATCTGAACAAGTTTAATTCATTAAAGTTGCTCAAGCCGTCGTAATCCACGCAAAGTTGTTTCTATTTCAATGTTCACAGACGTTTTTGAAATTCTTTACTTAAAATTTTTAGTTTCAAAAGTAGGACAGTTGTGTGTAATATACACTCGAACTGTCGAAGAAAAAAAAAACTAAATAGAAAGAGAACAGAAACATCCCGCTTTATATTTTTTCTTCTCACAACCAAGAAAACGTAATCGTGGACTAAGTTAATTAAAACCAACATTTTAGAAAAATATAAAAAACACCGGTATGCCTCAAGCTATAAGCGAAGCAGTTCTAAAACCGATAATTTTTCTAGATGAAAAATACATTGAAAATAGATCCATTTGTTTTCCTGTTAATTTGTAATCATGTGAATTATTGCTGCTGGTGATTAGAGAACTCAACAAGTTATAAATTATAGATGATTATCCCAATATTAAAAAGTATCTTATCGGCTTTTCTTGCATTTCACACTTGTGATCTTGTCCGGAGACTCGGTTAGTACGAGCTTTTTTTCCGTTGGTGGGTCACACAAACTTAACTAGCTACATTTGCTATCTACTTATTAATATAACTGAACGTAGTTAAAATAGAATTTTAACCTCATGATCAATGACGATGGAAGTGAATCTGTTGAAGGTTAATACTTGTCTTTTGATAACTACATGGTGAAAATGTGATTTTGTGCTACAATTATCACATTGTTTGCAGAAAGGAAAGTTTCCGTGTTCTTGTTTTGGGGATTTGACATAAGGTTTTGGTTATCAGTTTGAACTTTGACTGCAATTTTGTGGCCAATTTAAAATCTCAAATGCGATAAACGAGATGAGCTAAAACACATGTTAGAAAGAGCAGTGAGTTCAGACGATTTTAAGAATTTCAGAAAAGAAGGGTCCTACTTTTAAATCACGTGAATTACGAGAAATAGTATTGTCTTTGTCACCAAGCCCCAAAACCCAAACTTATACTAAAGAAGACTAAATCTCACCTTTAATCTAAAAACAACACTTGAAGCATTTCTTTAATCCTTGCGGGCCTTAGCATTTACAACTCTACATTTTCAATTTGTTTTCATTCAGCTGAATTTGATATGTCAGATAATCTTGGATAAATGAGTGTTAAAATGTTCCGAATTTGTTGGCTGGAACCAATTATTACCGACAGAAGATTGATTTTAAACTGTAAAGCTTTCAAAGATTCAAGCTATGACACAGAAAATTTTCCAAGGGTCAGAGCTGAAACATCGAAACGCTCTTTTTACCACAATAGATGTAATGTTCTTTAAAATACTCGTAACTCTACTCTGATAATACTGGAAGATAACAGTTTTGACCTCAACCGCTAAACGACCTAGGAGACAACAAAGGAATGCCCGACAAGGTTTTTCCGACCATTTTAAAGCTATCAAAACGTAAATGGCAATGTGAAACATGTTTTAATTTGCTTCAGGCACTTTGCTTACAATTCTACGTCAGGTTAGCGAGAAAACACTGGAGTAACAACTCAGAACATATTCGAAGGAAACACACGACTGTTGCAGCGTTAATTTTAAAAAAAGGAACTTATCTTAATGAAGAATATTGAGCTGTTTGGAGCTGAGCATGGCGCGTGGCTGGGAGTGTACTGTTCTTTTCACGTCCCAAAATATGATACTGATGACGCTGACGACGGTCGAGTCAATTTCTTCTCTGTTAATTGTCTACAGATGTTTGCGTTCTTGCATCTGCAGCATCTGTAGCTTCTTCACCATTAAAGTTATCTCACCGCACATAGTTTGCGTTCTAACAAACACCACTGTAGTTCTCTATTTGCAGTTTCCCTTAGCATTTAAAGTTTTACCTTGCATTCCATAGTTTCGCCTTTACATCTGCAGTTTCCCTATTGATCTCTAGTTTTCTCTAATTGTTTGTAGGTTGCACCTTTATCCTTAGTTTCTGCTTTCTCTCACCATTTCTAACTTTACCATCCATCTGTACTGCGATAGCTTCCTTTGTCATCTGTAGCTTTTTCACCATTAGAGTTTTCTCACCGCAAATAGATTGTTCGGACCTTGTAGTACTAGCAACATTTGCAGTTCTCTTATCATCAGTAGATTCTTCTTCTAACCATGCTTCTTTCATCATCTATAGTTCCCTCAAGACCTCTAACTCCCCTCGGCCTCACCATTTGAAATTCCCTCGCCACATGCATTTCCTTTTCCATCTAAAAGTAACTCCCATTCATAATCCAAATTTCTCCCTCCGTCTACAGGTTTTTCACCATCTCCAATCCCTTCTCACCACATCTCATCCACCTCACCATTTGTATTTCCTCCTACACCTTTAGCTTCCTTTACCTCTGTAATCCCTCTCACCACCTCTAATCCCCCTCGTCACCATTAGTATTTCCTTCTCCCTCTATAGATTACTCGCCATGTCTAATTTTCCCTCACCTTCCCTAACCCCCCCCCCCTTACCATCTGTAGTTCCCTTGCAGTCTGTAGTTCTCCCCCTGTCTTTAGTTCCGTTAGGCCATCAATCCCTGCATGTGTTTGAGATGCGATCCACGTGCTCTCGGCTGAGACAAAAAGCTGCCATTAAATTATTAGTAGTAATAAATATCACTGCTCAAATAGTTTTTATGTTTTCCTTGAACATGTTTACGCAATATTTTAACCCATTGATCGTTCTAGTCGTTTTTGTAGTTTTACTTTCCAAATCTTGGAAAAGAAACACATATTAAAACTGTTTGGTGTAACAACAAGTGCCTTCACTCCAGGCTTATAATAAATAAATTCTTCCAACAGAATCTCGAGCAAAATAGTTCTGTTCAGGCAGCTGTGAGATATACAGTTTTACGAGCAAAGTTTGAGCAGAATTTGAGCGTTATCAATAACAAAATTAAGTGGCCGGTTAAAGAAAACATTCTATTGATCCTCCTAATAACAGTCAAACCTTTAAGGTGTAGTTTTGTCCCTCATGTGTTGTTAATACTGTTAAAAGTACATAAGAAATCTGAAACTCTTTGTGTTTATCCCTATTGTAGTTTTTAAGTTTTCAGTGGGAGTCTTAAGAAAGATAAAACGAAACTCGGTTCCAGTAAAAGACAGAATGAACAGAATGGGAGTCATGTCCGAGCAGAATTACGAGTAGAATAAGCAATTCTACAAGCAGTACTAGTAGCAGGCATTATAAGCCATTTTATTAATTACCAAGCACTGGATACTGAAATTCTGGGAATATGATTGGCTCTCTACTCACGGTATAACCATATATACTGCAGTTTGTCCAAATATAGAAACTGACAATTTTTCAAGAAAAATTTCCCCTTAAATTATGACTGAAAACTTGACTCGGTAGAAAGTAGAATTCGAGATATTTTTATCCAGTAACTTGTTGGTACTTAATGAAACAACTACTCCACTCACGCTTCTTGGATATGAGCCTATGTTAGCCGAATCGGTGCTTCGCACCTTGTTCGCTATCTAAAATCTCATATTCAACGCGCGTTTGTAGAATAATTGTTAAGTATTGCGAGCAGAATTTGTTTAGTTTTGGCTACTGACGGCACAGTGCCGACAATCAAATAATCTCCCAAGCAACACAAGTTCAGATATTAATCTCTCCACGTCAAAATTTAAAACCGTGGAGAAAGGACAATGAAACAATAGTGAGAACTGTTACAATGATTTTACATAGAGAAGTTAGTACATATAAATAACACAAGCTACGTATAATAACGTGTAATGGGCAGCCAACACACCACCATCTTAATCATCATCATATTTCAACATGGAAAACTCCTTAAATAAATCCTTTTCCAGAGAACTTTGGAAAATGTGTACAGAAATAATAAAACAGTATTACAAGTTTAATCACTATTTTCTAATTGGTTAACAAATTAAAGTAACAACAACAAAATCAACAACATGAACAGCAGTGGTTATAGGGGAATGTACAATTCGTTTGTGAGAAGTGGGACTCCATAAATAATATGAACTATTCACTATTCAAGTCTGCAGCCCCACCTTTGTTTGATCAAAAAACAAGTTGAAAAGGTTTGGTTAAAAGGAAAGAAGAAACAAAATAAGAAACGAAAGCAAAAAAACCCGAATAAGAGTACTAGGTACATCACACCGGCATTAAAAATCCACACAGTAAAGGAGTGTGCGATACGCAGTTAGCGTAGAGCGAATAAAACAATATGGTAAGATGGACAAAACTTTAGAAAATGGTTGAAACTTAAGGAAAGGTAACTCCGAGTTTAACGCTCTATGGCGATCTTTATTTTTAAAAACATAAATATAAATGTTTAATACACAACATGTTACAACTTGGAGAGATAGCTCTAAATATAGTTTTTAATCAATTGTCTGTTTATCTTATTTATGAAGGAGTTTTTTTTCTATTAAGGTCAACAGAATTCAGGGTAAATGGGTCTTTGTATCATAAACTGAGTTTTTCATAATCTGGAGGACTGTAGAAGTGAAGTCTTAATTAGGGTTATCGACTTTTCGAATTGGTTAAAAAAAAATGGAAACTTCAGGTGGAGTGATGTTATGGTGAAAGCTAAACGTAAATATTGCTCTTGCTAAAATATTTCAAATGTTTGGCAACACGAGAAGTGATAGTTTGCAGTCTGTAGAACAATGAAATATATTGTCCTAACAACTTTCTTTTGTGAAAAAGGAAGCTTATTGAAGTGCGGGGATAAGTACTTCCTCAAACAAGCGGGACGTAAAGAAGATTGGAAAAGAGTAAATGATCGCAAAACACAGTTTGGCAGATTAATAGACATACGCCTGCATGCTGTCTTATTTTTGATCTCATTTATTAGATTCCGTCCGTTTCTACACATTTGCTAACCTTTACAAAGGTAACTGTTCGCATTCACAGTATATTTATAGACGACGAAGGTTAAGACCTCATTGGTGTTGAATTCATATACATTTGTCAAGCCAAAATGACTGAGGAGAAGCCTACCTGAGCACACTTAGATTCCTGTTGTGAAGAAAAACGCGCATCTTCAGAAATGTTAAGGAGAGAAAGGGAAATCTTCCCATAAGCGCAGACAAAAGAGCAATGTACAAAGCTATAGCTTTATATCTAATCACCATCAGTTATTTTGGGGGTTGTCATCCAATCCCAACAGCCAGAGGCGTTTAAAGTTTCACGATCGACGGCGCAGATGTTAAAGTTGATTTCGCGAGGTAAAGAAAACCGGAGATTCCTGCGAAATGCCTTGGAGCCACTTCTCAGCCTCCTGTTTGCTGTTAGGATTGAGCCACGGGTCGCAGTGGTGGGAGGGAGTGCGATTGAATCGTTATCATTGCACTAATCCCTGATCAATTTACGGTGAAACCTCGTTTTAACGAGGTGCCAAGGGACTGGAGAATCGTGTTCGTTTTATCGAGGGTTAGTAACTTCTAAAAGCTCGATATAGCGAATTTGTTTTTAAATAACCAAAATGTTCGTTATATCAAGGTAATTTTTTAAACCGCTTGTAACACACATGCAACTGGTAACGGTACTGTGATTTTGTTGCTCTACAAAAACTGCAAACAGCGATTTTTCTTTGCGATTTTAGTTGTAAACAAGGCTATCATAACTCCACATATCCCTTAATGGTTAAGTTACGGATTGCGAGGTAATAGCCAAATAGGAAAGGATGATTGGAGGTGTTTGTCTCTGCTTTGCAGAAGAATCTCTAGTTTTCAAGGCTAAGATGCGATTGCCAAAGTTGGTAACCTCACATCCGTTTTCTGCAGTATGCCTGAACTTCATAGTCCACGCGACATGTACACACGTTTAGATTAAAGACGAGTAAGGGACGCCACAGATCGTGAGTCATGTGCCATTGACTTTTTCGCATGCTTATCGTTTCTTTTTAAAACATGGAGGACAAATTTCAGTATACGCTGAAGTAACTGGAAAACGGATCGAGAGCATTGAACTGGAAATTTCGGCTACCGGGTGCCTTTTCATCAAGAAACCTTTAAAATTGAAAATGTAAATCGAGCTTATAAAATAGAAGAGGATTAAAAGCTTTTAAAAAGTTGCTTTGTAGATTTTTTTAAATTTTAAACGAGGTTTGCGTGAATAATAGACTGTTGACTGAAAACCTTTACTCTTGTTACATGGTTGAAGAACTCTTTAATGTTCTTGTTTATCGGCTCCACATTAATCTTTTTCGCGTGTTAACATTTAATCGCTGTTAAGACGTGTCGACGTAAATTTAGCGTTTGGCTTTTCGGTACGTTTTACTGTAACTTTTGCCTGATTGAAATAAAGTCATACCAAGTCATAGTTGACTACTACTTGTTCTCTGCATACCTTGCTTTGTAAATACCCTTTGGTATGACTTTGCGTTTAAAAACACTGTGATGTTGTAATATTATCTGTGCATGACCTAGCTAACCTTGCAGATTGCTGCTTGTGCATGTTATCTTACCGGCTGTGTGTTTATAATTCCTCCCAGCATGCGGAGGGGACTTGATGAGACCCTACGGAAACATCACCTCTCCAAATTATCCCTTGCCGTATCCCAAAGACCAACACTGTGCATGGACAATTGTAGCCCCACGGGGGCATAAGATCACCCTCATCTTCAAGGAATTTGTTCTTGAGCACAACAATAAGTGTTCAGATGGGGATTTTTTGACGGTGTACGATGGCGAGAGTTTGACAGCTAGGAAAGTTGGAGAGTTTTGCGGAAGAGCAATCCCTCCCCCTTTCACCTCTTCTACGGATAAACTGTACATCAAGTTTAGGACCAATCGCATGACGGAGCTAAAGGGCTTCAGCGCTTCTTATAACTCGTCGATGGGTAAGAAAGGGCCTTGCATGTATAACCGCTTGCATGTTTGGTTACCCTAAAAAGCTCTGAAATGATCCTCTAGTTTAAGGTTGCATGCTCAGGGTGCATGGAGTACTCGGCCATATTTTACGTTGAAATGTGCCGTCCAAGCCTTAAAACCCAGCTCCATTTCAGACCTGAAAAGCTAAGTTTTATACCTTGTTTTAGGAAAAAAATTATACCCTATTTCAGACTAGGATAACTTAGTGTTTCCTAGCTGATTCTCGAGAAAAAAACCCGTAACTGTTTTCAGACTAGTCAGGAATAATGTATTCCCCAATTCAAACCAAATCGTCCTGAAAGCAGTACTCCGAAAGTCAGCACAAACCCCAATAACCAGTTTAGGGATCGCACTACATATTTCTCGGTTCCATGCTGTAATCTAAGCGTGTTAGTATCAATAAGATCTAAGAATATAACAAGAGCTAAACAGAGCTTTTTAGGGTAGATAATCATTATCGTTTTGCTAGTGAATAGTTTTAACACTAATACGGCCAAGAAGAGGGGGGAGGGGGGAGAGGGGTGAAGGTTTTTCTGACCTACGTGTTACAAATTGAAGCTTTGATGCAGTCACAATGGAACTACCAATACCTGTTGTCAATCTAGAACCACACATCTTTTGACGTTAATTGGATGACTGCATGACTTAAAATGTCTGCAAAACTAAATGCGCAAGTTAAGATTTTGATAAGAAAACTGAGATTTTTTGACAACGTTTTTTCTAGTTTCTTCTTGACTGCTCTATTCTTACTTATATTCCTTTTGAAGTTGTAAACGCATGTTTTCTACCAATTTTATCAAAGTTCGCTGCAATTTCCCTGAAAACAAAATTTTTGAAAAAAATCAAAGATGACCAACTTGATTGTTGTTGCGAAAAGTATAATTAGCTAAACAAAAGATGCTCACTTGACAAAGCTCGATCCTTTTAGTGCAACCATTTAGGAAATGATCGGGGGTCACTTTGACCATCCCTAGGCCCCTTGGGCTAATTTGTTAGTAAAAATGACTTGGCCATTCTAGGGTTAAAGAGCTGTTGTTGTATACTAGCTAATTACTAATAAATATTTGCATGTGTTGCAATATATTGCCACAGCTCACTGGTAAGAAAAGCTGCATTGGGAACTGATTGCATCTTTTAACACAAATCATCGCGCACTGACCATCCAACTAGTATTGTACCATTGAGCATGTGAGGCACGTTATTTGATTGGCACATGGCCAATAAGTAATGCATGTTGTCTGCAGTTGGCTTGCTGATTTGATATTTATTGCTTCCACCTTAAGTTTACTGTCTCCTTGTAAACGGTTGGGGTAGGGTGAGGGGAAAGGGGGGAGGGGCGACAGGATGGGGGGAGACAGGGTCATAATCTCAGAGGCAAATGTTTATAAAAAACGAATTCCAATATACAAGCCTTTTATCTTTGGAACCCCAAACAAAGCAGAAGTATCTCTGGATTCTGATTCCCGGGATTTTGAAGGATAAACGTAAATATCATTTAAAATATATAAACAAATAGATAAACAAATACAATACAAATTGCTT
>JAOBRG010073334.1:0-20972 GCA_027574985.1 Umimayanthus nakama | reverse complement strand
TTTGTCCCAAAACAACTCAACCTTACTCGAAGACCTTCACAGAGAAAAAGTCAAAATTAAGTTTCGACGTAGTACTCGTCGAAATTCTTGTTTTGATTTAGTTAGACGTACCTGATCGTAAATTTCCTGTAGGAAAACAAAGATCGAAAATGTTTTTGCTCGTATTCGGAGAGTGACTGTACAGATGCAAGGTCAGCTGGATGCACAAACCCGTCGAGTAGCAATCTTTGCTGAATTTCGGAGCCGTAAATGCTCGGCTTCATTTGCTTTTCAGCTTCAATCAATGTCCCCCAGAACTGTGGCGTTGATTTTCGGATCTAGGAAGGTGCTCCGTGGCAGCCTAAGCGATGAATTGGTTTTATCATAATTTCTCACGTTTCCGACGAAAGTATGACTTGTTTTCACTTCTCGTGCAACGGCACGTTGACCCAGCCCTTGATGAGATAAATTAAGGATTCCTTCTCGAGGAAGAGTTTGAAGAGCTCTTCCATTATCGTACAGACCTCCATTTCTGTTCACTCGTACTTGAATATCGGCTGAAAGTCGGAAGATAATCACCAAAAGTCAATAAAAAACAAAGGTTGAGAAATTCTGAAAGTGCAAGCTAGCTAGAGGATTCTTTTCTAGTATTCGGGTGATTACACAAAGCATACATGTTAGCAACATTGCCTACTTACTCATATTTGCAAAAATCCATCACCTTTGTAAAACTGCTATCTTCGAAAAACCAAACTATCACAGGTTTCCGCGCGGGACAAATCAACATCTGATTGGTCTGAGCCCCACCTCCTGAGGATATTATGGGAGTGGCGCGTCATTAACTCATCAAGCCCCTTTGTAAAGTGTCAGAAAAGTGTCACGAAAGACTTCGAAATTTCCCCCGGTGGCAACAGTAGAGTGCGTCTCGCTGGAAGGAGTAGTTAAGTTGTTTTAAAGTGGTTAGATTGACAGGGCACCTATATTTCGTTTCAGTTTTTTACAAATTTCTTGAATATGAGTTTTCCAGTTAAGATTTGAATCGATGAGGATTCCTAAATACTTAACAGAACTTTCTTTTTTTATCAGTTGTTGATTTATTTGTAATTTTACGGCATGGTTGAATTTTTTCTGATGAGGATGAAAAATAACAAAATTTGTTTTTTCTATATTTAATGAAAGTTTATTTGCACAGAACCAGTCATATATTTTATTCAGTTCGTTGTTGACCGTGTGCTCTATATTTATTAGGCTGTTATCAGAGTAAAATATGTTTGAGTCGTCTGCGAAAATACTGAATCTTAGAATTAAGGTTGATTTATTAAAGTCATATATACAGAAATGAAATGGGGCCCAGGACGGAGCCTAGACTTGCTACAAGTCGACTCGCAGATTTTTTTTTAAACAAATAAATCAGATAAATAGAGAAGGGTCGAAGCACTCGGATGAGAGCCGTAGGCGCGAAAGAGTCTTGAAGCGACCGAACGTGAGCGAGGTTGCGAAAGGCGAGTCGACTTGTATCACTTGCAGGAAATCGCATCTAATTTGCATTTCGTTGGCGCGAAAATCATGTCGCGTGTTCCGGACAGTGCTGGAATACTGTCTGGGGCATTCTTACGGCGTTTACGATTATATGGAAACCAGGCCTAACAGAGCACATCGTCTTCCGGTTTCTACTATTTAATTCGTGTTTAATGAGTAATGGCGGGCGGGAACCAGTTGTTTGAGCCGGCACTTCTGATTTGGTATACAATTTCTAAGAATTCAAAGTTTAAAGCCGGAGCAAGAACAGAGCATTAAGGCAGTTGCCCTAAAAGCGACGTGATGTTCTTGTTATTTTGCCAAACGGTTACCAAAACTCTATGAAGAAATAAGCGTCCTGCGAAGGAAAAGAAGAAAGAACTGTTTTGTGTTGTTGTTTTTGTTGTCACACACCTTGAACGTATTAGACGTCAGCAAGTTGACAGATTAAGAAAATGGGGGTTTCGGTCTGCTTGCTTAGAAGAGTGCCCAGAATCAGACCGTGAAGTTGTGGAAGGTAATGTCCAAGTAATTTTCGGTAGTGCCGAACAAGAGCTTTTGGCAAAATGGAGGAAATGCCTTTAACAGGAGAACATCAAAACTGTTTGCGCCTTGGTGGTTGACGAGGTCGAGACATGGGAAGAATTTTTAAAATCTCTTGCAATACGCTCGTTCGTGCACAAAACATTAAATCTCAACCACCCTCGAGCTCCTGTAGGAAAAGAGCAGATGGTTGCTGTTTGCGTAATGATGTTAATAACCATAATGATACTCGATAGACTATAGTGTTTCCGTATATCTTCTTCATACTGTGATAGAATCGAAAATCACTTGAATAGCTTGAACATTACGGTCTGACTGTGGCAGTGTTCGCCCTAGAGCCTTTAAGACAATAAAATACCTGCCGCGTGGCTTAGAGATAACACCGCTTTGCCTTGTGCAAATACTCACTTGCAATACCAAGTGTTAATGAATACAAACCAGTCTTTTCTACAACTTTTTCTCTAAATCTTTGCCTTTGAATTCTATTTTTCAGCATTCTGTAAGTAAGTTGATTGGTATTAAACTCTATTTACTTAACAAAAACAGCAGCATGGTTTAAAAGCAAACTTAATCATTGCAAATATAACACTTGAAACTTAAAAGCTTGGGAATACACCAGTCCCCCCTCCCTCCAGTCCCACTGTCCTTCTTGGATTAAGTAGGAGAGAACACTGTGTCGGCTCACTTCCAAGCAAGCAGATCGAAGTCTAAATTTGCTACATGTTCTTAGCACAAGGCCTTTTTATTATTTAATAAATGAAGTTCATAAACCTGATATTTGTGTATCTTTTCAATCATATACATGTTTACATACTACATTACTTATCTTGTGTGCTTTGCAAAAATAATACTGCAATTTGAAAACTTGTATGGCCTATTTTATACAGGGGAGTAGGGAAAAAGGGGCAGGCAGCTTTCCGAGAGGCATTTGGTAGAGTGGTAGAGTTAAGATCTTTTCTGCCAAGTGGGACCCCAGTGTTAGGACTTACTGCAACTGCCAACAAGGAAATGAGGACACGTGTAGTCAAGTTCCTGGGTGTACCAAAGACAGAGAAGTGATCATAGCAAGTCATAACAAGTCAAACATTCGGTTTTCTAGTCTGAAAGTATTGCCAAAATTGAATTGCTTTGATTGGTTGGTAAGCCTGGTCTAAAAAGAAAAGGAAAATATGCCATTTACCATTATATTTTTCAATGTTGTCAATGATATTGTGGCAGTATTAAAAGTGCTGGTCCAGATAACATTCCGCCAGAGGTTTACAAATTTTGTGAACTAGACGATGTCATCTTACACCTGTGCAACCTGTCGTTGATAAATAACTACAAGCCCGATCAGTGGTCGCTCGTAAATATTATCCAAGTTCCTAAATTTTGGAAACCTTTCGAACACTGATAGCTACCGAGGAATAAGTTTCACTTGTGTCTCAGCTAAGATCTATAATCGGATGATACTCGACCGCATCCGTACACCCATCGAGTTCCATCTTCGATTTAACCAAAATAGATTCCGACAGGGCAGATCCACAGTAAGCCATATTTTAGCCTTGCGTCGCATCCTTCAGGAGATGCAAAAGAACAACCCCTGCGGTTTTAATATTCTTGGACTTCAAAAAGGCGTTTGATTTGATCCAGCGAATCGAAATGTTCAAGATCCTGAAGGCTTATGAAATTCCTCCGCAGCTACTTATGGCCATTAGATCGATGTACACCAACACTAGAGCCAAGAGTTGTCACTACAGATGGAACATCGGACGAGTTTGAGATCACTACAGGTGTACTTCAGGGAGACAATATTTACTGACGAAGCTAAAGAGGATAGCCCTGTTTGACTGGTGTTTACTACTCCCCGAGTCAGAAAATTACAAGAAACTAATGCATAATCATTTGAAAGCAATGGCAAAGTGCGAATTGTTATCGCAACATCCTCATTAATCATGGC
The DNA here is from genome assembly GCA_027574985.1 of Umimayanthus nakama. Lineage (NCBI taxonomy): Eukaryota > Metazoa > Cnidaria > Anthozoa > Zoantharia > Parazoanthidae > Umimayanthus > Umimayanthus nakama. Next base: position 16,993 of record JAOBRG010073334.1, on the reverse strand, counting down.
TGTGGACCGTTTCCTCACGTTAAGTAAGTTTTTCATTTTTGGCCATCCAGAAATCTAAGTAGTCACTTGCAAGAGGTTGGTCATGATAGGAGAGTTGAATCACGCTGCAACAGCATTGTAATGTGCCTGCCTAAGCATTTGGCGCACTGTGAGAAGCCTGTGAAAGATGCAGCCAAGAAAAGTTTGACCTCTTGTGCTCGTCAGGCATTCTTGCAAGATTTTAAGGAAAACATTCAGCCACTTTAGCCCATACATGGTTGTTGCAGTGTCTTAATATTTTTGTAGCAGACCACTCCATCCTTTTAACAGTCACCTGATTGTGAAGATTACTCTTTTAGCCTTTGTATTGTCACTGATGACAAGGAATGTCTTGCGAGTGCCCTACAAGAATCAGCTTTCATTATCCTGTCAGTCTTGGGATCAGTCTTTGACATGTCTCGGAAACTTTGCCATGGACTTTCTGAAGAGTGCATATAAAGAGCGGTGGAGAATGCAAGTCTACTCTCGACAAAACAAAAAAAGAATTTTCAAAATGTTTTGAAGACTAGGTCTCAAGATCACCACCCAGTCAAGTCTGAAAATAGTTACCAATTTAGACGTCACGTTAGATCTTTCCACAGGCAAATATTACTCGTATAGAAAACCAGACAACAACCGGCTGAACATCAACGTTAATTTAAACCACCCACCATTAATTATAAAACAGTTACCAAGATCAGTTGGCACACGAATCTCAAGCTTATCCTGCAACTCGGAAGAATTTAACAAAGCTTCGAAGATCTATAACGGCGCTCTTAAATCTAGCATATAAAAAGAAGGCATCAGCTATGCAAAACCCAGAAGCCATAATGGGAGCAAAAGACAAAATAGACCAAGAAATATAATACGGTTCAATCTTCCTTACAGCGCCGATGTCGAGACAAATGTTGCAAGAAAATTTCTAAAGCTACTTGATAAACACTTCCCAAACCACAAATTCTCCACAAAGTCTTCACATGGAACAATATCAAAGTTAGTTACAGTTGCAAAAGCAACGTGCGGAACTTAATCAAACAACACAAAGCAAAAATCCTTAACGAAACCCGCGGCTCTAATTCCGACGGCTGCAGCTGCAGAAAAAAGAAATCATGTCCTCTTGGTGGTGCGTGTCAGACAAGTGGCATAGTGTACAAAGTTACTGTCACCACCAATAATATTGGCCAGCCTAAGGGCCAAGTCGCACTTGAGGCCGAAGCTGTTTATTTAATGTTGAATATGCCAAAATCTGTCAAAATCTTGTCATCGGGCCGCTTGGGCAAATGCAACCTACTTTTTCGGCCACTTGATTTCTTGGCCGGCCGGCCGAAACTTCAAAGCTTCCGAAGTCCTGCTTTTATGCAGGCCGAGCTCTGGCCAACGGAAGTGAAAGCAATTATCTTGTTTGTTTGAACACGAGGCGCTTTCAAAATCGAAGAACTGATATCTGCTAAACGTCCATAAGGTATCTTTTATACATTTTGCCATGCGACGTTCGTACCTTTGAGATCACGTCGTTACGTTAGCTCTTCAAAATGACAAAGAAGGTCATTAATTTATATAGGTATATAATAGTTCAAGTTAAGTCCAAGTTTATTAAACATAAATAACATTTTTTACAAGTTCTGACTGATCCGCGGTTAGCACATGCTATTCGAGGCGGATCAGTCGTGTTCGGTTCAATGTAGTTAGAACTTAGATATAATTACTTATGTGAGAGATTTGAATAATACAATATCTTAAATACGAAAAATAGAAAGAAAGATAAATAGTACGTAAGAGATGTTCGATTTACGATATGTAATTTTTCATAGCTATAATGATTTGTGAAAAGTCTAAATAATCATCACGTTTTCCTAAGATACCAAGGAGAAAGGTGTGGATTGTGTTTTTAAACTGTTTTTTTTCGAAAGATCTCTAATTGATGCTGGTATCTCATTGCAAACCTTTGCACCTACTCTTGAAAATGATTTTTTTTTAACTTCTAATCGTGAATGCTTTATGATGTAGAGCTTATTCGATGTGGAAGATCTTGTATTATAGGAATGAATGCTGCTAATGTTTTGAAAAAGTTTTAAGATGTTATTTGGAGAATTGCTATTTTGAATGTCATGCATTAGACAACATACAGATTCATAGAAAAGAAGGTTGACAGGTAATATATCAGCCTTAATAAATAACGGAACTGCATGTTCAGTTTTTTCAGCGAAATATATAAAAAATAGCCATAGGATAAATGAGGAAGGATAAGAGATCGATACATGTGCAGTAGGATACTACGCGGAATAAAGTGTCTGAGTTTTGAAATCATGCCGATTGTCTTACTTATTTTTGCAATAAATTGTTCAATGTGATTTTTCCAGTTGGGGCTGCTATCAATTAAGACACCACGATATTTCACGTAAACTTTACGCTCTAGTTGGATGGGGGTGCCCATCTCGTGTTATGCATGATTGTTTTAGGCTTGAAGGTTAGTTGTTTTTGATGAGGACGGAATATGACATAGTTTGATTACTTTATATTTAGAGTTAGACGGTTTGCTGTAAGCAAATTATACACTTTATTTAGTTCACAGTTTACGACAGTTTCAAGTGAGTTTATGTTTTTATCTGCATAGAGAATGTTGGTATCATCTGCAAAGAGGTAGAAGCTGAGTTTCTCAGAAGAATATTGAATATCGTTTATATAAAGAGTGTCTTCTGCCCCCCCCCCCCAATAATGAGTAACATAAGGTGCCCCCACCCACAAACTAATCGATAACACCAGTGTAAATTACTACTTCTCTTTTTGTCTTTTCACAGAAAAGACTTAGCAATGCATATGGAAGTTTCCAGAAATAGAGTGGTTGAGTTTGCAGTGACTGGGTGCAAGTTTGTTGGCACGAGGCTGCAAAAAGAGAACCACGACCGAGCATCCATGGCTTCATGAATTCAAACCAAACAACTTGTTACTATGGTTATGACGAAGGTAAATATGGTGACATTAGTTAAGGATTTTGACGGGTAGTAAGTGTTACCTTTATTAAATTGACACATTCTCACTCTAGGCACGATTTCTACCCAAATCTGTAAGCAATGCACTTAACTTCAGATTATAACAAAAGCGCATTGCACTTGCTTTGGCAGAGCGTGTCTTTTGTAATTTTTTATGGTTATTCAGTCGACAACTCTAATTTGGGCAGACGTAACCAGCGAAACGAGTGTCGTACAAAACTGATACATCAACATTTATGCTAATTTGTTTGTACATAGCAAACGCTTTTTTGACGAATGAGAATAGTAAGAAAAACTGTTTTGTACATCGGGGATGGGGGTGGGTACTTGGGTCAAGTTATGCTGGGTATCAGGTACCGCTGGCCTCTTAGACCGCCTACTCATTAAAGTCTATTCTATATCGACTCCATCTTAGTCACTTTGGCGCAAATGTCAGTGTAATTTTAAGAACGGAATTCAATGCGAGCCGACTGTTAAACAATAAAACAAAAGCAGGAGCTGTTTTTTAACCGCATGACTTCCTATTTTTATAGCCTGCTTGACAGAATTTTCGTGTCCCAGGAGTTACAAAAATGTGCGAACCATTCTAGTTACTACTAAAAGTGTGACCCCATTATAGTCAACCCAGTTGTGGAAATGCGACTCTATCCAGCGGCACATCCCAAGTCGTCATTTACTAAGAAGTGTCCCCCCGGGCTTGTATTCTTTGCTTATTATAATATATACGGTCCATTTTTGCCGTTGGTATTGACGCAGCGACAATGATTTATAAACAAACGAGCGAGCTCCGGGAAGGTGCAAGAGAACAGTCCATGGAAACATGGTCCTACAATTGGAGAATTGACGGGGCAGCTGAGGCAACAGGAGTCTGTAAGAAGTGGGATTCCACTTAGCAGCCAAGATATACGAGAAGCCGACAAGATACGGCGGTTGTTGTTTTACCCAACCGAGGGTAAAGTGTATTTACAGCTGCGATCTTCCCTTCTGTCTGTATATGCAACAATTAAGTTAATGGAAGTGTCCTATGTTTATTTTCACCTATAATTTACAAAAAAAGAACAGTATCGTGTGTGTTATTAAAAAAAAACTGTTGAAATAACTAACAACAAAGAAACCTTATTACTTTACTCATCGGAGGAAAAAATACCGAATATTTTTGTTTGTCTCAATCATTTAATAGCTTTAAAACAATGTGAGCCCCCGCCACATTTCCATCCTAGCAATCCTAGCTGTTACAACCTGTTCTTTGGAAAACTCTTATATAAACAAGACAAAACTGAAAAAGAAGTTGTAAAACTGTTTAACGAGTACACATACATGTATATCACCTTTTACTCTCACTAATATGACGTTAGAGCGGAACTCAAGAAACTATTAAGTCTATGTTAGAAAATCTTTCTATCAAATGACTTGATTGGCAACAAAACTTGTGTGTCCTTTAGAGTGCAGTTTCTACAAACAGATTTCACGTATTGCAGTTTTTGCACCTGGCAGATCTATTACTGATTTAATGCAGAAAATCAATATAGTCAACAAAACTTGCGCTGACTAGTATCCAATTGCCACACACGCACTTATAACTTAGATATATGAAGTTATAACGATGGGCAGTTTGATTTTAGTTTCAGGAGCGACGAAAAGACCGCATCCAGGCATCAAGAGCTCCACGATTAAGGAGGGACAGATGTACGGAGTGACGCTGTCCCCATCCTCCGAAAGTTTTGAGATATCTGTCACCTGCGAGGAAGTACAATTTGTTTTGGATACTTAATTACAGTGTAGTGAGGTGCCAACAAGAAAAAAAAAAACAGAATCAAAAATAATGAAAAATAAGCAAATAAAAATTCTATTTTTACCCAAAGTTGGGAAATTATAAGGTGAGAAGGATCCATTAACCTAGAGATTGGCCTATTATTGTGTTTCTCGTGACACATGGCATTTTACTCTAGAATATTCAATCAATTTGGAGATGTACAATCATGTACCAACTACTGTCTCTGACTATACTGCAGTATGTATATTTGTAATTCCAGTATGCTTGTTGCACCTCATACAAGTTTTTCTTTAAATGCCAATCAGCAAATGTCGTGTCTAGACCTCCAAGCCTCTACAATTCAGTCTCAGCTAGAACACTAGCAATCTGTACATTTCTGGCTCTTTCTTCTGTAAAATGGTCTCCATCAAAGAAAATGTTTCACAGACATCCTTTCTATCATTCAGTGTGACTAATGGTACGTATTTCTCCTGCAAATTCTTCATGATTTGAGCCATCTCTGTAGCTTTGTTTGAGTTAAGAAAGTCAAGTCCAAGTGGGAACTGGTTGTTTTCAGTTGTAAAAAATAACAAAAAAAAATTCAAGTCAAAATGTTCCTTGTGGACCTTATCAAAAAAATAATGTCAAAAGAGTTTTCTGGGATGGAACAAAGAGTTGTCAGAAGTACTTAATTTTTTTTGTTTTAAACAATAATAAACAATCTTAGTTTTAGATAATTATACTGGGCACAGCTATTCAAAGTCGAGTGCTAATTCTGAAATAACTCTTACCAAACAAAACACTTTGACGTAGCCAAGGATTAGCACTCAAATTTATTGGCCTTTGAACAACTGGAACCTGGTATTTGTTCGTTTGTTTATTAACCACTGAAGATACTCACTTTCAATAAATATATGATAAGAAGGTTAACTACAGGTTTTGTGGTGGCGAGGTACATGTATACAATCGAATAATTTTTGAGGTTTGATCTTTGTTTTGTTATACATGTAGCAAACCATTTAAATGTTTTCAAAGTGAACAAGTTTGTTTTAAGTAAGTTTCTTACATATTCAGATTTCTTGCTCATCTCCTGTGTGTGTTCATGGGGGATGCGATGCACGACAGCTTTCTTGAATACTTTGTGTACTGGTAGGTAACGTACTAGCATTCGTGGAGTAATATAAACCAGATCTGAAACAAACTGCTCCTGAACTTCAGGAGTGGGAAGAACCTCCTTCACGTGGAAATCGGCCAGATATTTTTGGGGCGCTGGGCTACTTAATTTATCGCCTATCTGCACCCGATCTGCCACTCATATTGATGAAAGTAATGCAAGGGCTTGTTGTTTTGTGCTTTTGTTTGACAGCGCAATTTGACTTCTAGGTCCCAGTTGTCACCTACAATTCTAAAAAATTAGAGGTTTCAAGAGTGAGCGAATAGCGGAAAATATGGAGGAAATTATCTTTATGTTGATCTGTACTAACCAAGTTTATCCTACTATATAAGTACGTGTAGTACTTTAGCCATACTTGCGACTGTAGTTTTAACATCTAGAATGAATAATTATGGTAGCTTTTGTAACTAACTAAATATGCTACTCAATTCTGTTAAGATTAGGTTTTAAATTTATAAAGGACTTTTACTTTGAGCAGTTTTCTAAAGCATACACACCTGGTGATGTATATTAAAAATGTGTTTTTTCAGCATTCAAGATCAATCTTCTGTTTTGTTTAAACAAGAACAGTTCTAAGCAGCGCCATTAGGCTTGGGCCGCATTCTTCCCCTAACAGCAGCCTACACAACTGTAGTTAAAAGCTGTGCTTGTAATCCAACGATCCCAACGCAATTGTTCTTAATGTTGGCGTTGATAATGTCGAGTCTGAGTCAGTTACAGATATTTGTACACAATTCGCTGAAGCAGTCTCTGTGGCCACAAACTCGTTTCCGGAGGCAAAGATTTTAGTCTCACAAATTAACACCGAGGAAAGACGAACTTGATTTAAAGGTCAAGGAGGTGAACAATTACCTACTCTCTAATGAATTTCATACGAAATTCCCTGAGTTACAAGTGTCAGTGATCCGGCATGACAATCTCGATACAGGCGAATGTCTGCACGACTGTAAACACCTTTCAAAGAAAACTGGTGTTAGGCGTCTTGCTGGCAACATCAAAAATGCCTTGCGACAAGCTTTTGACCTGGGGTTGCCAAAACAAAGAAGGGGCTACAGTGGCAATAACCCAAACCAAGATCAGCGGGATACTAACCCACTGAATCCTGGTATGGGCAACACCACCGATAGTCAGGGAGTTTCTCCAGCTATCCGGTTTACTTTATGAGTCGTAAAAGTATGAATTTGTTTTTGGAAAACCGTATTTTGCTTCTTTGGTTTGCAAGGGCTCTGAAACATTTCGTGAAAAAAGCTCCCATTTTGCCTCATTGTGATTGGTTATTTTTGTAACATGACAATATCGCCTACAGTGGAGATATACGCAAAATGTTCAACCGAGTACTAACACATCCTGACGACAAAGTATTCCATTGTTTCTTGTGAAGAAAACATCTTGAAGAACCACCAAAAGTCTACAGGTGGTGAAGACAAACCAGCCCCTGATATAGCCATCGGCGCAATTAACACGCTAGCAAGAGCCATGTAAAGTTCGTCTCCAGATGTATAGATAACCTCGCCCAGCTTTTTGATCCAATTGGTCTCGCACTTCCGGTCACTATCGATTTACAAGAACTCTGGAGTCCTGGTTTTACCTGGGACGTGATCTTGTGATCTTGTCAACAGTTGCAAACAAAACAAGAGGGAAGAAAGATTTAATAGGTGCGGCATAGTCATCATGTTGCCATTTTCGGCTTGTAAACGACCGGCGATCAACCAAGAAGAGGACCATCATTGCCAAATAAGGCCCGCAGGATAGGTTCCTTGCCAATCACCAAATGCCAGTTCGAATTTCTTCCACGATACAAAAGACCCTTCGTCACAGCTGCACTGCTCTTAGCACAGTCAGACAAACCGTAAAAACGATTTCATGAATTGCAGCACCAGCAGCACCAAGCTAAGGGATGTATAAACTGTAACAACAACAACTGGAGTATCTGTCTTGGCAACCTCAGTGAAACGGATGACTTTCTTTTATTTGCGAGGTTGTTTGTGCAAGTTTATAAGGAGCTTCTCAAGAAGAAATTTGACAGTATTCACTCTGCAGCAAATCTTCCAACTGTGTTACAAGCAAACAATAGCCTCTTAACAATGAAAGGTCATATGAAAAGGCAGGCAGACATTATGAGCCCTTCATCTGGAAACTATGTTACTTCTCGCAATGATTTTGATATAACCTTGATTTCTAGGTTTTTGAGAAAAAACATGAGGCTTGACACTACCTTCAACAGATTCACATGACCTTCCTAATGCAACTGATTTAATAGTTGAAGCAGATTTAGTTCGAACTAAGTTCTACAGAAACTAAATTTACCATCATTCCAGTATGGGAACGGATGATTGTAATTTTCTTATTCAATGGAAAGAGGCTAGTGATAATCTTTTGAGGACTGCAGTGAGCATATATATATATACGTTCAGCACTCCCTAGAGATATTAATAAGTAATATAAGGGACGGAGAGAGAAGTCAAGCAGCGTTGAGTAAATTTTTTTAAACACGTTTCATTTTGACTAAGGAAACTTAGCTTTTGCAGTCATGTACTTTGTTGTCTTTGGTTACATCTGAAGTAATAGTCAAAACTTGTGATTCCATTGTCGTGCATCTTTTACTCGCTTGACAACGCTGCTTGCCTTCTCTCTCTCCGTCCTTTTTCTTACTTATCAATGTCTCTAGGGAGTGCTATCCATGTATGGAGTCGCCCTCTACTCTGAGAACGAAAGATCCCATTGGATAAAAACACAATACATATAACCAAAACCTTAAGACTAAAACTGACCAACCGTAAAGAAACACACAAAGCTCATTGTCAAAAGCTGTCAGCTATTGTTACTGTTATTGTTCGATAACCAATGGAATAGTTCGTTCTCAGAGTAGAGCCTTACTGCATGTATGTGCTAAGGAAATTTGTAAATGTGAAAATCTTAACAAGTGAAGCACTACAAATGCACAACACTCCCTCCTGAGGGCGGAGAACTTAATTTGACTTTTGGTCTCTTCCTCTTTGTAGACGTTACTTACCAAATTTTAAATTTATTTGTATTACAGTTCTTCTGCCTTTGCGATCAGATAGAGATTGTGGATGTGTCTGTCTTATTCTCCCTCTTTTGTCTTGATTCTTGTTTTTCTAACCAAACCATCCACTTCGAAAAACACTTTCATCACTTGTGCCATTTTCAATCTGCGTCTAGCTGTCTTCTCCATCTCTAAAACCAAATCTCCGGCTTGTAAATTGTTTCTGGTGCGAAACCACTTGTTTCTTGATAGTAATGTTGGAGGAAAACAACGAATTCTTGTTCTTTATCTTTGAATTGTGAATGAACCAGACGTCGCATCCTAGAGCTTTTCTGGCTTTGTAGAATGTCGAGTACGTTTTCATGAGGAGCTCTAGAATAGCATTCTCAATCGGTTCACTAGCAGCTGCGTTGCAGTCAGCTTGGATTTTTCATCCCTTAAGGTAGTGTTTTTTTTCTTTTCCTTTTTGTTGAAGATCTCTGTGTCGTTTTCTTTTGGAATTCCGGCCGACCTTTTTTGAGGTTTTAGAACAGAATTAAAGAAAATGAAATCTTAAAGCCAACCGGACTCGCGGATACTCCCACACGCCTCCAGGACGGTCCAGATGCGATTGCAAGACCCCTCACCGTGCTGACGAAACAGAACCTAAGCCGAAGGCTCGATACCATCGGACTGGAAACATGCTGATGTCACACTTGTTTATTTATCTGACTCTAAGACGGATTCAACCAATTACAGACCAAATTCTGTATTACCAGTCTTCAGTAAAACGCCAGAGCGCGCAGTACATAAGAATTAGATGGTTTATACATATCTACAGCAGCACAGCCTTCAGTTTTTCTATCAGCCTGACTTCCGCAGCCTACACTCTAACAGCACGTACCTAGCTGATGTTGCAAACACCCTGTTCCAAAACATTGATAAGGACCAACTAAGAGGCCTAGTATTTTTAGACCTTAAAAACGCCTATGACACTCTCGATCATAGTGTATTGCTAGACAAGCTGATATTAGGATTCAACAGGGCCTCTGTACAGTGGTTTAACGCTTATTTAACAGGTAGATTGCAAAGTGTTGTAGTTAATGGGTCAACTTCTGAACCCCACTCCGATTTGTTTTGGTGTCCCTCAAGGGTCCTTAGTTGGTTCCTTGTTATTTTTAATTTATATCAATGATTTAGCCTCAGTAGCACTGCAAAATCCAACTGAATGCGGTTGATATTCTTCTTTACGTTAGCAGTAGCTCGGACTTTGATAATAACAATTGGGGACTCTTGTAAAAAGACCTATCCTAATCGAGTTTACTTAGATAAACTACATAGACGTGCCGCTAGTATTATCGAAGGGCACACGATCAGCCAGTCGCAGGTATCACGTACACGGTTGGGCTTCGTTGCAGTCCCGCCGGGACTACATTAAATGCATGCTAGATTTTAAATGTCTGAATAACTTGGTTCACCTTACCTAATAAGTTAATTTAGCTACTCGCTCGATCGTCATTTCCACAGTACACGACATAGAGATTTGCTCCGTCCGTCTCTTGCAAAAGCAACAAAATATCAGGGTTCCTTTAGGTTCCGTGGTACAAAGATCTAGAATTCCTTACCGCTGGACCTGAGGAGGACGAATGATTTAATTAAACTCGAGTCAGGCCTTGACAAGCACTTAAGATCTAGCTAGCTTAAACTAATTTCATTGCCTTTAGTATTTATCATATGTCTCATCTTAGTATTCTTTAACTTTAGGTTCATGTAATTTTTGTATTGTAATTACAACTTCTGTTTGTAAGTTTTTACTTCTTTTTACTTTGTCAAACCATGGAAAACGAACCTTCCTGCAACACTAATACACCAAACAAATTGTGACCAAATTTGGCTGCTTCATTTGTGGAATAGGACAAGTAAAAAAAACAATCATTAGTGGCAAAAAATTTCGGATTTGGGGAAAAATTTTGTGTTCAATTTTAGGCATCGCCCGAAAAAGCATAGATTCTGCAGCTTATATGCAATGATCGTTGTTTTCGAGATGTGAAAAAAACCCGAGAAACATACAGAAAATGCCAAAGCTTTAAAGCAGCTGATGCTAGAAAAAATCAAAGGAAGCGGAATCCCATCAGATTCTGTTGTGACTCCAAGTGTTGCGGCTCTAGCGAAATGTATGAGAGCCAACAGTTGGAGAGAAAGGAAAACAAGCAAAGAAACTAGCACAGAGACATACAAAGTTATCCTAGTCAGAATTCCAGAGTTTGTTTCCCCAGCTCACGATCCAAACGAATGTGCGTCTCCGATGCAGATCAGCACAGCAGGAAATATTTGTCGTGCGGATGTTCTTGTTTCTCTCTTTTGTTTATATTTTCAACAAACATCAGCCGGGAATACAGTCGGGTTAACTCTGCGCACCTTGGTATTACAATCAGATCACTTACTTGTTGCATTCTATTATATATCTTCCAGGCAATTGTTAAGTACGAGTCGGGCAAGAAGGGCAGAGAACCACCCTAAGATTTCTAAGAATCTTATGGCAAGTAATGATTTGAAAAAAGCGATTGTAGATCGTATTTACTATGACACCGACAAAGAATGTAGGAAAATATGCTCGACAAACGACACATCAGTATTACGAATGTCCTGGTCATTTAGCAGACATATGCAACCTTCTCAGCAACCAGGCAGTTACACGTCCAGAGCTCTCGAGTCTTACTCGCTAAGCGTGAGTCTCACGCGTTTCGAGGCAATCTCACGCTCTCACGTTTTACGACTATTTCTCGCGCATTCGCAAAATACTGACACGAAATTCTATTCTGATATTTCACTTAAAATGTGCTGCACATTTTTATGATCAAATTCGTACCTTCACTGTCTGAGTGGCTTTAAATTCGACCCATTTGTTTGTCCTTGGACAATCAAAATGCTCAGTTTCTTTTTGCCAGAACTATTGTTCCGTATTACATGAAGTGCTTCAGAAGTTAGTTAAATCGATTATCAATGAGCATAATAATAACTGGCTCTCTTAGTAACCAGTACTTACAGTTCTTCCATGCAGTGAAAATGGCGGATTCGAATGATGATTTAAGCAGCTAGAGCGACCAAGATATCGCCAAAAAAGCAATGTTTGCTGGTGCTGCAAATTATAAAACAGGTTTTAAGTAACATCGGATCAAGAAATGGCCCTTTATGGCTCTTGATAGATGCTGACAAGCCGCGCTATCATTGTAATATTTGTAATAAAAACCCTGTTCTGTGGCCACCAAGGGGAGGCAGATACAAAGCGCCCTATTACAAGTGAGAGCAACACTGCCTTTGCAAAAGCCCAGTTAAGACAATCAGCCATTTCTAGTACGTTTTTAAGCCCTTCTTCAAACCTGACAAAAAAAGTAAGTTTGATCTGCTTACCTAACCTGGCAGGGTCATTTTGGAAGATGAGTACATGAAGCAGATAATTTTGAATTTAAGCTCAAATGTTTGAACATTGTTTATCAGGGGGCTCGGGTAGGCGTTTCAACTTTAAATCGAAGGTTTCAAGTTTCAAGTTAGTGTTTTGTTTATTTATTGTATAAAAGCATGCCCAAAGAACAGCATAATTGCAAATTTTAAAACTAAAAAAACACCGTACATATAACCTGTTTTATTCCCGGGGAAATTTTACGCCAAAAAGTACTCACAAAATACAGTATTAGTAATAAAAATAGGTTCCAACACTTATCTCTATCCGATTACAATGATATATAGATATACGTAAGGCCATACCAATTATATTTTAGTATTGTCACGACTATTCTAACTGATCAAACGCTAGAAAATCAGAAACAAGTTTCCTTAAAATTTTTCTAAACCGGTATCGTTCGAACCATCTGTTGGCGAAAAGAACGTATTTTCCTTGATCTTTCCTTGATCTCAACTGTCTTCTTCAAGAAATGCGGCGCGATAGCCCCGTTGATCATGCATGTTATTTTTGTTGTTGTTGCAGAGGAGAAACGTTGTGCGACCTTGGGGTCGTGAAAAAGTCTTCAGGATCTCTTTATTCAAGTCGTTTGCAAATGCTAACTAGGTGTTATGCTCTGCCAATAGTGTTGCCACTTTCACTTCAGCTCGAGTTATAACAAGTTTTAAGGAAACTTGTTTCTGATTTTCTAGCAATAGAAAATAACAAGCATGATCAACGGGGCTATCGCGCCGCATTTCTTGAAGAAGACAGTTGGAAAGAAGCTATATTGGCCGCAAAAACGAAAAAAATTGACAAGTAGTCGACCAGAATATCAATACGTCGGACTGCAAAGGTTCGCTACCCAAAGCTTTACGGCCGGCATGGACGAAGAACTTGAGCTTCGACGAGTGACTACCAATGTTTTACTGTCAGACAAAATATGGTATGCATTGAATACCAAACTATGTGGCTCAAAAGGGGTAAAGTTTAGAAAGCAGTCAATTTTTGTATATATTTTGAACAGTAGCCATATATTAAAACGAATAGCCGTAAATATTTTTGGATAGCTGTATATATTTGAATGCTTAACGTATGTATGTTTGGTATACTATATTGTCACCTTAAGCAGCCCATACAAAAGTGTAGTTTTTGAGCAATATTGATCGTCTAGGTTGATGTAATTCCAAAAGTAACTGTTGGTGACAGTGGCTGATGTTGGTAGTCATCTTGAGTGTCATGCGATATTGTCTCGTTAGTGGATGGTATTTATAATATTTCTGGTTATTAACCTGATTGGTCAATTTGATCAGTTTTTTGTTTTGGGATGGCACTTGATGTGAAGTGTCATTTTCACTTCAGTTTTTTTGTATGTTTTGTTATCACTAATTTTTAGGGTGGGGTAATATTGTTGAAAAATCTAATTTAATGTTATACCGAATAAAATTCAGTTCCAGTTTAAAAAAAACTTAACCTGCAATAAGGCCTTCATGGGGGCGTGAAAAAAAAGAGAGAAAAAGAAAATGAAACGAAGGCCTGATCGCAGGTTAAAGAAAACTTGGAATTTTTATTAAAAACATTAAATAAAATTAAAGTTATCACAAATTAATAGGCAGATCGCAAGTGCTAGTAGGTATTGTACAAGTGGATTTACCCCACGTCTCAAACCAGAGTCCAAAAGCAGTCTGGCCTTTAGATCTTGCTAACTGTTCAAAAAACAGGTAACCTTGCTGATATGTACTCAATTACACGAGGCATAACTATACTTATAATTTGTACTGTATGATCACGAGTCCGCAAAAAACTATATGTATTTTTAGATCCTTTAAGTGGATTTTGTTGGTTTTTTCAGAAAGTTTTTTCAAGCCATACTCAAACAAACCATAACATTACATAGTTAATTTTATTTGAATTTGTTTGCTTGCCTATATATTACCTTTGCACTCGGTCATTTTTTTCAGTGAGTGTACAAATCTTCAGTGTGCAGTTTATACAGTCAGGTCACTTGTCAGTTACCTTCCAAAATTGAGTTAGAAATAGAAAATTTTATACCAAATCAATTACTCAAGATTTTACACTGGGTAAGCTGGTTAAAGTTTTTAAGGAAGATAAATTATTCATCCATAATAAAATAATTATGAAAAGGCATATGCACTGTGAAATATCAAAGCATAACACATTATAGCTTTTTCGCATTATACTGAACAATCGTTTATTCCCAAGGACACAAACAAATTGAAATGATTTATTACACTTTTAAACACTTAAAATTGCCTTATACAGTGTATATATAATATGTTATGATTTTTAAGTGATTTTAATCATATTAAGTATAATTTCAAGATTAAGGCTTGAAAGCTCACAGGTTTAGTGTTGAAAGTTTGACTTTTGTCGGTGAGTATGACAACACTGTTTCTAACTGTACATGTTTTGTTACGTATTATCGTATTGTTCTGAGTTGGGGGTCAATCCATGCCAAATCACCTAATGGCCCGCGCCCTTTGGTCTTGGATTGGCTTTTTTTTCTCACCAATAGACTATTTTGCTGATGTAAATTTTAGCTACATCCACTCCCTTTTGGGGGCAAAAAATATTTATTCGGTCAAATTTTTGGCTCAATAATTCAGCATCATAATGCACTTTGCCCCCTCGAGGGAATGGATTCTAGCAAAAATTTGTGTTAGCAAAATAGTCTATTGTGCCACCAATTCTAAAGTTTAAGCTAGTTTGGTCAAATACCTTTTGAGTTATGACCACTTTTCTGACAGTCGGTATAGAAAAAGTGAGCACCAATATACGATGTGTAGGTGTTGTTCCCAGTACTTGTCACAACAAAGCAGCAGCTCACAGTATCGCACACAGGG
Organism: Umimayanthus nakama; assembly: GCA_027574985.1. Lineage (NCBI taxonomy): Eukaryota > Metazoa > Cnidaria > Anthozoa > Zoantharia > Parazoanthidae > Umimayanthus > Umimayanthus nakama. Next base: position 1,769 of record JAOBRG010073334.1, on the reverse strand, counting down.
TTCTTCCCCTTTTTCAGGAACTCAATTCAAGGACTTTCTAGGTCGTTTTCAAGGACCTTGACATTCAAATTCAAGGACCTTCTGCATTCGATAGGAGCAATTCAAAGTACAAAGCAATTCAACAGGAACAGCTAGAAACATAATTTTGTCTGTAAGAAACACATTCTTTTTCAACTTTTACAACAACTTGATAAGTTATTTTTAATGCGCCAATAAGGTACAAGATATATACTGTAACAACAAGATGTTTTTCTGATATTTTCGGTTGGATCAACAACAATAGTTAAAGCAAAATTTTGTTTTCGCAATTTGCGATAGAAACTTTCAACACCGAAAACAAAAAAAACGACTTTACCTCACTTACACTTTTTTCAAGGATTTTTCAGTAATTTTCAAGGACTTGAGTCTAAATACAAGGTTTTTCAAGTCCTTGAAAACAAAAAATTAAATTCAAGGACTTTCAATGACTTTCAAGGACCGCGGGAACCCTGCGCACGGGAGGTTAAGGCCAAGATCGACAATGTAATGTCTAATGACATAACCCTGACAACAAAAGACGTGCAAAAAGGCTCTGGTGTTGGTCTCATTCCAGGGGAAGTTTCACCTCTGGCAGCAAATTCTGAAAGAATAGCCCAGCTTTACTGCACAACAAGCAAATTTACACTTCATCACTGTAGGCATGCAAATTTATAAGACTAGTTTTTTTTCTATCTGAGTAAGTGAAGTGACCAATTATTGTTCAGTGGTGACAGTTTGATGGCTGGAATTTCTTGAATTTGGACTAGTTTTGAGGATGCAGTAAAGAATCTCGCAACAAATAGTTTGGTGCGCCTTCACTACTACATTGTTGGTCTCGGCTATTTTTCCGTCGCCGTCTTCGAGTCGCACCTTTTGTTGAAGCTCATGGTGATTTTAGTAGGAAACCCTTTGGGAGTAAACTAGCTTTTTTACTTATTTGAAATCATTCGGTTGCAGGCGTGCAATCGCTCGTTTTAGTTATGATGCGTCACTGACCTCAATCTCACACAATACAATTATCCTATTCTTCCACAAAAGATTAGAGATTGGAGTGAAAATTGCAAAAAAGAAATTTACATAGAAAGTGTGCAAACATAACTTAAAGTTTGTTAACATGGAAAGGGAAAAACTGTTTAAGTTGGTATCGTTGATGCTTCTACCTCTAAATGAAATGGTGCGTACGATCATGATCCCGGCCCCACCCTTTAACCATGTGCTTTCCAGAATAAAGAGACTGCATTTCACGGGTCTAGCGTTACACTTTCTTGCACAGCCTCTCGCTTTGGTGACATCAATTCTACCTCCAACTTATACTCAACTTTCGTTGAGGGATCGTCTTTCACCGGACTTTCGTAGGCATAATTTTCAAGGGCGTGGTGTTTTTAACATGATTCGTGAACAGAAGTATCTATTCTGGTTGAACACGGGAGAAAAGCCAGACACCTTTCTGGAAGTTGTAGCTGAAGTAGCGCCTGCGCTAAACATGATTACCAGACAAGAGAATCTACGTCGCCGGGCGGGGCGATTTAAATTAGACATCGTCAACCGTACCCTGCTCTTCCCACGACAAAAAAATCTAAGATTGCGAAAATTGTGAAGGTGGCTAAGGTATTTATAATAAAGGTTAGTTTGCTCTAGATTTTTCCTGTCACCTTCGAAATCATCCATATTCAAGATTGCCTCCCTAATTTTTTGGTCGGGTGGGAAAAGTAAAAATAAAATTAGCAATGTAAATTTTATTTACGTCTTGT
>JAOBRG010073333.1:11005-36884 GCA_027574985.1 Umimayanthus nakama | reverse complement strand
CCGTTTTAACGGATTTTGGGCCCCCTCTTTCTAGAATTTTATTGCTTCTGGTCAACTGGGCCCACTCTTTCGAAAATTTCTGGATCCGCCCCTGCTGGGTACAGCGATTTAACGGCATTCCTTTATAGTTCTTCGAATTCGAGTCGATTGCTCTCTCTTGCGACAACAGCACTTCATCAGCGTCGCTAAAAGTAAAAGGACTTTCTGAGCAGTTTCGTAATAGAGGTCGAAAAAGCTGGCCTCAGCTGCAATATGTCAAAATGCTTTGCAATGTTTGCTGATAACGTGAGTTGTCTTTTACTGTTCTTGTCTGCTACGCGGTTAAGTTAAATAAATAATTGCAAATTTAAGACACGGGCAAGTACTGTTTTGACTATTTAAGCCTTTAAACGCGAGCTGTCATCAAAAAGCACAACTTTCGCTAAATTGTATTCCATTGAAAAAGGCGATTCTTTAAAATCGCGAAATTTTAGTCTAGCTAGCTCGAGAAATATTCCTCTTCTAAATTCTAACGGTGACGACGAAAATTAGTAACAATAAAATACCTGCAGTTTGTACAACCATTACTTATTAGCTTGGCGGGAGATCTGCATTAACTCAGCACGGTTTGTGAGAGGCTGATTATTAACCATCTCTTTTTAATATCTGGTTGTATTTGACCCTACTTGATCTTATTTCTGTTCTTGACAAAAAAATTTGCGCCCTTATCTTACTTGTTAAGAATAAGATCACTCTAGTTATGTTTTGAGATCTCTTCGGGCTGTGGCTTCACCTTGAACTAAAACTTTGATTTTTTTTAAAAACTATCGAATGTTTACCGGTTTATTGTGCATTGTCACCAAATAAAGAAATTCAGCTTGTGCTAAAGCCGTACGAGTTTAAGTGACAATCTGTTTAAAAACTAGGCAATCTTCTATTCTGTGGTATTTCATGCACTTTTTCTACGTGAGTACGTTTGAATTTTTATGCCAAGAATACATCAATCCATACACAAGATTTTTTATTGAAAGAAAATCGCGAATTGTTTCAACAGAAAAACTAACTAGAGTTAAATAGATGGCTGGTAAAGTTATGGTAGTTTTTTGTGTTTTATCCAATGAGTTGAGCGTGTTGAACAGTGTCGCAGTCAGCACTTATCTGAATTTCTTGCCGTTGACCATGGTCTGCCCAGTTCTTACTCAGACCATATTGTTGTTAAAAAACTGATCAAGTAAGGTCGGGTACTACTTATTTCAATTTCTTGGTGGTGGTGACGTCGGGGAGGGGGGGCCGGGGGTTCATCTAAAAAGCCCGGAAACATCCATAAAAAGAAAAACACGTGACACAGCTCGCCTTTAATTGCATTTCCTGTGAAAGACTGCAATGCTGAAAGAGTTTCATGTATAAAATAACTATTTTTTTTCTATGATCATTTACGAGTGCCTGAGCTCATTATAAAGGGTTGAGAAGGCTTAACCCTTGCCAGCTAATTCGAAGAAATGTTTATTGGCACTGTGAACATGACAGAAAATGCGGAAATCGCTTCTCGGGTCTCCAGCAGTTAATTTTTTCATTCAATGATTCATGGACAGGGGGCCAATTAGCAAGTATATAAAAATTGTAAGGTCTTAATGGGCTGCCTTCTTCTATTTGGAAGTTTGATTGAATGTCAAAAACATCTGACTACATATTACTAGATATTCGGCAGACCCGACTGGAGATTTATACAAAAGACCAAACGTTTGGGGTAGGTCTTTCCCGCCAAAAGTATTACGGTTTCACGGTCCGTTTACGGCGGTTTTGCCTAAGTTGTCTCGCAAAAAGTGCTTGTTCCGCATTTCTTTGCAAAGTTCTTCAAAACCAATTTTCGATTCGCTTTCAAGGACCAAAGTTTTTTAATTCCCCAAGTAACAACATCAAAGATTGTTGAAAGCATTTCGTTATTTAGTAAAAAGCTCAAGGAATTTCTTTTGTCTTTGTAAATTTTGACAACTTTCGGTTATTTGTCTGTTCTTGTGTAGTTCTTTCGTTTTGTCCTTTCTTCTCTTTTTATAAAATAGATGATCAGCCGTTCCTGTTAGCCGTATTTGATCATTAGTTTTATTTAGAGGGAGCTCATTCGCTATAAGCCTTCCGGGTTTTTTTGAGCTTTCTTGTCATTATTTACTTAGTTATCCTTAACTATTGTAAAGTATTGTGTGCAATCAAATGGCAAAATAAAAATGAATGAATTTAATAGTTCTAAAGTAAAACAGTTGTTATAAAATGCTGTTACTGTAACTTGGGTAAAAAGTGAAATGAGGGATTTAAAAGAGCCGACTTTCAAGGTAAATTTTAATTTTTCTTGTTGCGCTAAATTCGTTGGAAAAGCAAGATTACATGACACGTTCTCATCTTAGATTAATTAGTTGCATAAAGCACAACCACTTTGGTGACTTTTCTTTTCCTGATGTATACATGTATGATGTTTACGATTACGTTCATACTAACAGATAGGTTGCGAAAGCTGACGAGTTCTAATATTTTGTAATACCCTTTGCTCTTCATGACTAAGTTATTTCACCACAAATTGAATGTGTCTAAGAAAATAATTCCAGGCTTAGGAATGCAAGTTGCCACAACATATGCTGAACTATTAACTAGGTGTTTTATATGTGTCACAAATCCGTCTCAAGCAAGATACGTTGCACGGATTTTCTTAGTCGAGCAAATTAAGCCTTGGTGCACTTTTGGTCAACTGACAGCGGATCAATATTCAAAAAATATTTTCTCTGCAACGATCAAAGATAAAAGAATCTCCATCGCTTTTTATACAGCCAAGAAAATGAACATTTCTTTCATGCTGTTTCACTGTTCTTCTTTTCAACCGCTGAACGACATTTTTTTAAAAATTAAGTCCACCTAAAAAGCAAAGAAATGAGACTCATTTAGTTAAAAATCAATTAGATTTTTTTACCTCCACAAGGGGCAAAGTAAATCTTAAAAAAAGCTTTGGGTGTACCCTGCCCTAATTATTTGACCAGTTTGAATTTCAGACCCCTTCCACACGAATCCAAATCCGGGTGACTAAAACCGCATAAAAATATTTGCGTCCACCCAAATCCGCGAACTCGGAGAATAAAAAAATACTCACTCTTGAGAGCGGTTTCAAATTATGCAGTTTCGGTGAGCGGATTCACTGGTTTCGTGTGGATAAAAGGCCGATTCGCATGATGTGTGCGGTTTCAAAAATACCCGGATTCGTGTGGATTGGATCTTATGCGGTGTTGGGCGTCGGACAAAAGAGCCAGTTGTTATCCATCACAAGGCGCGGCTGTTCAAAAGTGATGAGCTGGCGCGTGAAGTGTGTTGAATCTTAAGTCCACGATTGGCCATTTGCTTTTTACTCGGGCCTGGTCGATTGTCATGCGCATGCGTTAACGTGCATGGTGTTGCAAACAGTCTACAGCCCTGTTAACCCGGCGCTAGCTACAGGAACTAACCCGAGTTCGTCCCAGGTTAAAACTAACCTGGGTTCGACTCGACTTTGTGCTCACGGACAAATGCCAAATACACGTGTTAACACAAACTTGTGTTTGTTCAGTTTTCACACGCAGGCCAGCTGGTTGCATTTACAGGTGAAGTTATATTGTATTCTGTTATCAAGGCTATTGTTTTGTAACATTCCGGCTCGTTGACATTCCGCGCATCAAACACGCTGCAAAACGCACGAGTGCACGTGTGCAAAATCAAAACTAACCCGGTTTCGAGCTTGGTTTGTGTTTACTACCAACCCGGGTTCGACCCGGGTCCAACACAACTCTGGATGTGGGTTAGATTTAACTCGGGTCAAACCCGGGTTAGCGGTGTTTACACGACAAAAACTAACCAAGATTATTTTTAACTCTGGTCGGGCCGGGTTTAGTTTAAACCGTGAAAATTAAGCCTCCGGTACAGTCAGTCTGCGAAACTTTCTTTTTTTTTCTTCCTTGTATTAGTGTGGTAAAAGCTGTATAAATAAAAATAAATAAATAAATGAAAGTATGCACAGCCACACGTTCAGAACATCGCACAAACGCAAAGCTTGTTTCTTACACGCTTTGTGATTAGTCTAATTCTTGCGTTACAATGCAAACCAATCACGAACGACCACATATATCAATGCAACTGAGCAGTGAGTACTTGTGCAGAATCCCACAGTTGGGCTATAAACAAACCCTTGATACTAACGATAGAGTGTGGACCGGCTGCAACGCAGGCCAAGTAGACACGTCTCGAAGCTTTTTCTTTCTTTATCCTCCCTGAAGTTAATCACTTCAAAACGGAACAATACACCATATCGTATAGAATACCAGACGATAATTACCGGAGGTCAGCCAACATTGCCCGGTTTTATGTGCTAAGTCTTATCTCTGGTAACCAGGATAGTAGGCACGTATTAATTTTGTACGTGATGAGCTGCACACAAACTTTTGCTGAGTAATTGCCGGTCATTCTTGCAAACGTAAGTTAAAAACGACCCTATCTGAATAAGCGAACAAAAATGTAAGTTTAGATACATTCCCTCAGGAATCTTTTTAAGAGCATGCAGCAAAAACTATCTGAGAAAAAAAGAATAAATCCGATCTAAGTTTTACAAGGGTTTACATGTTAGTTGGGTTTTTTTTATCAATTTTATGAGTTCGAACAGTTCCTTGAATGAAAATCTTTTTGCGTGTCATGCCTATTGGTTGACTGTGAAAGATTTTAGATGTCTGTGGTCTGAATTGAGGCCATTTTTAGTACAGCTTGACTGTATACCGTAGGTTGCAAACTTCGCGTATTTACTGATCGATTCAGCCAAAATCGGCGTACTAACTACTGTTTCTGACACGTTAAGTGATAAAGGAAAAAAGTTAGGAAGACAACTATGAGTCTAAGTAACAAAAAACTCAATTTTAGGTCTAATGAATATATTTTTAAAATGCATACAGTTTTTAAAACATATGAGAGATAAGTGCTGCCACACCGTACATCTAGTCAATTTTTTTACCATGATTTCATTGGTCTCTCTGTTTGTGTATCCACTTCATGATATATTGATGTACTCTTACGAACAACTCATATATTATTTAACAATGTCAGGAAAATCATGTGTCGACAAACCAAAATTATTGCAAATATGCGACATTTGCTTCAAGACGTTTCGTCAGAGCAACATCGCAATGTTCTGACGCAAATTGAACGAAACATATCTTAATTTTGAAAATTAATTGGAAACGCTTCAACAAACAAAAATACCTTAGTTTTTGCTAGTTGAGTTGACTTTTGTTGTCGGGAAGAACCAAACTGAGTACCGAGATCGAGAAAAACTGTTTTGGTTTGTCGTGCAAACAAACATATATTGTATTTCCATAACAATGGTTTCTTGGCAGACACTTGTTCCATTGTTGTATTTGCACAGAAACACACTGAGCGAAGACAATGGTCGCGCTTATACTGAGAATAAGACAACCATTTTCCATGTGTTGAACTCATTTCAAAATCAATTAAGAAGCGTTGTCGCCATTAACATTGGCCATAGAAAGAGAACAATCTTGTGTTTAATGCCTTCTCAGATCATTGAGTAGAAAAACCGCCTTCTGCTTGAAACACCGTTTGCAGGAAAACAATATTTAGAAAAGCTGCTCGTTTTTCCATCTTCCAGCTGATATTTATGAATTCGGTTCGAATATTTGAGCAATTAGATCATGAGAAAGATAAATTACTTGTTTTATGATAGGTCACAAGAGGACCAAACTAAATTACACGTGTGCGTCAATGGTGGTAAATTGCAAAGTACAAGCTACTAAAAACTTTGCCTCTGGTGCTTCTGAAACTCTTTGCCTTTTATCTTATTTTCTAGTTTATTGCTTGTTTAGTACAAAAGCTGCAGTACTTGCTGAAATAAAACAGTAGCCACTTATTATTGCGGCTAACTACTAATTCGGGACTAATTACATTTAGATATGAAAACAGAGCTTACGAAGAGAGCAGAAATTGCCGAAACGGATGGCAATTCGCCGTCTAAAAGAAAAGACACACTGTCAAACATCAAGTACTCGTTACGTTTGAAAGTTTGTGGCGATTAAATTCATTTGAAGTTCAATTGAAAGCTTTCGTACCTTCAGTTCAATAAACGTGGAAAAATAATTGGTGGGCAAGATCGAATATCAAGCATCCTGGCCCAGATTGAAATTGAAGTCGCATTGAAATACAAAGAAAATTGAGAAATGATTTGATGAGTGTTCCGGGTTTGAGTTCAGTGTTTGGGTGATTTATTGTATCAGCGGGTTGGCAGTAAACAGTTGGACCTTTGATTGTTTACTTTCCCAAAGAGCTTTCCGCCCGATCAGTACAGTAAATAGGAGATACAACGAATAAGTATGCCGTCGTACATCCGGGATTTTCCAACCAAGAAAACCGCAAACCGCAGCGCAGTGTAGTGCGGACGAGGACTGGGGAAGTATTAAACAAAGCTTCAAATCCGATTTAACTTCACATCAGTACAGTGCAGCGCAGAGAGAAGGGTTCAAATGGCAATTCTACAGGTAAAAACAGTTCACATCTTTTGGTGAATTGCATCTGTAACTAATCCTTGATATAACACACTAGCCACGGAACAATTTAGCCGAAAGCTTGGCTTGGATTGAGAAGGCCGAAGGGTTTCTGATGAACCAACAGTACGATTTCTGTTTAGTGCTGTGTTTCTGTCATTGAACCAGTTACTGTGTTAGTTCATGCCGATGCGTGTTTAACCAACCGTTAACGCAAATTCTGGTCACAGAGAATTAGGGTCGATCTGATTCTCTCATGAATAAGACAGTGTATCAGGTAATATTTAGGCTGTTGAAATAAGTTCAATGTGAAGTCCGCAGGTGAAGGCAAAGCAATGATCAATCTCCAGTTCTTTCCACGTTCATTCACGTCAGACCACCATGGCAGAGTGATCTCAAGCTCGAAAGTTTCTTTCAAAGAGCGGAAGATCTCCTTGGTGAGAAAAGAAATTACAAAACTCAACGCCAGCCTAAACAAACCCGGGGAACAAAGGCAGCATATGCTGTAAAGATGGTGTCCATTCTTTTAAAGCCAAAGGCCTTGGGAAACAATATTTTTGACTTAATGTGGTGTCAAGACGAAAACTGATTAACCAAGATTAACTTAACATATCATCAACGTGTTTAAAACGATTATTTTAGGCAAATCAAACAGAAACATCAGAGTTCTTAGTTGCTGAAAATCAGGCCAAAGAGATTCTAGAAGCGATATCAGAGGATAAAATTCGATTTATCGTCATCGATCAACAGAGGTTCCCGTCTTCATTCAATTTGTCCGTGAAATTTGAAGTAACACGATAAGGGATGATAAGACGGACCAGGTGATAGTTTGTTTGATTAATATTTAGGGTCGATGACAAGTGTATATTTTATTAGTCCAACAGAGAAAGCACATTGAAGATACAAGATCTCAACCCTCACATCACTTGTGACCTGTGCAAAGGCTATTTGGTTAGACCCACGACCATCACGGAGTGCTTACACGCGTGTACGTATACCAACATGTAATAAGTATACAGTCTATACATACAGTATATGATAACGGCTCGTATCAAACGTCATGTAATACAACGGACAACAACCTGACGACAACATTTGTCAGGACATGTTTTGCACCGTATCACTTCAATCCTTCTAAAGCCGGCCGTTCTACACGATCAATACAAGACCTCTCAAATTAACCTTAATCGTACCTCCATTTACGTACTGCTAGTTCGTGCCATTTTAAGTACGTGTATTTTATTGATAAATTGACTTTGCTGAGAACGTGATAAGTTTGGAACCCGCCAAAGATTGGGCTGCTAGGAAATGCTACTTGTACTGTTTGCCGGTATTTCAAAGGGGATAATGACGTTTACTAAGAAATATTATTTAATGTAATAATTTATGTAGACGAAACATTAAAAAATGTTTAACAGCAGTTCATGAACGCAATTTTTTTTACTTCGGAGGCGTGATGAAACCTAAATGTTTTTACAACGCGAATTATTCAATGATTTACCCACTCAAACACCTTCACACGAAACTCCAAGTCACCCTGAATGACGAACTCAAACAAAACTTTGAACCAGTCATTTGTCTCAACCAGACAATGGTAAAGTGCGTCTTCACAAATATTGGCCTTTGTAAGTTTGTTTTTATGGTTTCGCCTGTATTGGTTTTGTGGCGGTTCTCGTATTATTTTTAAGTCTTGTACTGGTCAGTGGTCTTTGCAAAATTTGTAAATAATACGGGCAATGGCATGGCAAGTCTCCCGTTGCTAACCTAGACGTGTTTATACTAACATTCTTTGCGGGGTGTCGGGCTCCATTCAGTCGTTCTTTAATCCTTTCGAAGTCAACTCAGTAAAGAGTTCTTAGAACCTACTTCAACATCAAAGTCAGATACTCAAAAGTTAAATGAAAGTTCCTGTTCGTGAAACACCGTTTTCCTGACTGCCATTGCTTTTTAAAAAACAAAACCCTTTGTGAGTCGTGAAGTTGATGTTATGTGTAGCAGGAAAAATTTACTTGTCGCGGAGTCACAATAGTTGTACGAAATCAGTTTGTGTTGCAAGCAAACGGGTTTCAGAAAGACTCGGAGCGTTTCGACCAAAAGATTGGCAGCTCAACAAAGCCGTATTATACAAAGACAAACATCGTCATATATAATGTAAACATTTGGTATTCATTAGATAAGGCATGGCAACAGCGATATTAATTCGTTTTTATCTTACCAGTAAAAATGTAATTACAGAATTGTTTATAGAAAACGAACAAGATTTTTAAAAGGCGAAGTTAAACCGGTTTTTTCTTAAAAAATCAACTTGAATATCTCGGTTGGTTCCCAGTTGCTCTATAGACTATACTGTTAAAATCATATCCCGAAACTTAGACATCGATTAATTATTTTGATTTGATTTGCGGTTTCCGGAATACATGCATTTTTGGTTATCACGAACTTATCTGCGGTTCCTCAAAGCCACGAGAACTGATCAGTAATTGACACACGTACGTACACAAATTGCACCGGTTCCTTGCCTCTCAGTGTCTCTTGAAGCAGACTAAACAAACACGAGGAGTATTTACATATTGCTGCACCAATAAAATATTTATAGATTGTGTGATCTACAGATTGTTATCATGCGACAACGTTTTTGTTCTCAGTTGGGGCTCATCGAACTCTTACCTAAAGCTGAAGTTGAAAGGATTAAAATCTTTTAGCCGGATAATCACTCGAGTTCGAGGTCTATATAATGACAGATATATCGTAAACCTTAGTAAGTTACACACTTTTTTCATTAACTTTGTTCATAAGTCAAATAAGATCATAGAGACTTAAAAACTGAAAAATCGTTTCAGAGAATGCTATAACTATAAGAACACAATGAGGCTTGGGATACGCAGAACTAAAAGATAATTATTTTACGTACTGTATTCAGTGGTGTTAATTTGATGTTTTAAAACTATAAAATAGTGCCCAGCGGGCCGCTATCGCGTCATCTCCTGATTGCTACTTCTCCGGCTATAAACGGCATACAAAGACAACTATGATTATTGTACACCTTCCTTTTTTATTTGACTGAAATCCTTAAAATAATTGAGAATATCCAAACAAAATCAGTGTTTAAACCTTTGGCTTTTTTGCAAGGCAGTAGAGCAAAAAACGGCGTAAGTGGAGACATGGCTTCCTTTGTTTTAGGATAACGCCACGGCTCTCCAACAAGTAAAGTAATCCGCCTCCAGTTTGGTTGCCTTCGTTGCTGTCAGGGTTTTTTCGCTCATTCATTTGAACTGATATGTGAAAACATTCCGATTGAGAGTCATTACGTTTCCACTTTGTGTATCTTATGTAACCTCTTTGTACCTTTCATGACAGAATAGGTTGCTGCAATTCCAGTTATTTTTCCCTTTCTCTTATATACTTAGGAGTCGTCCATTATTTTAATCATTATCACGAGCGTGCGAAACATTCGCTTAGGGTCGAGGGAAGGAACTCAAGTTTTCCAAAATTTTAAAACGACGATATTTATACTTCAGCAAAATCGCAATTTTCGTCCACTGGTTCAGAATTATACAGACTGACACCATCATTGGCATGTAATCATCAGGATGTTTCATTTGAATGGTGGTCACACTTAGGCCTAGTTTAGACATCGTGCTTTCACCGCACCGAACTCAGTTCCATTTGGCGCGGTGTCTGGCACGGTCAAAGCACGGTTGCGTTTTAGACACGGCACCGAGCACTGCACCCATTGCTTCTGGACTAAAATATGTTGGTTGCGCAAGTTTACCGCACCAGGTTCTTGCACAGTGCTTAATCGGTGTGCCAATTTAGACATCGAGCTTTCAGCGTGCTTTCACCGTGCCAAATTGAAATTATTGATTTCGGTGCGGTGAAAGCACGATGTCTAAACTAGGCCTTAGGGTTTTTGTCCTCTGGTTCAGGATTACGAACTTACACCACCATTACTGGTCACACTGTCGGCTTTCGTCCGTTGGTTCAGAATTGCAAATTAATATCACGATTGGAAAGTACTGATCAAGAGTTTTCATTTGAACGGTCACCCTTTCGGTTTTCGTTCACTGCTTTAGAACTACAAACTAATTCTACCATTAGAATGTACTACTCATTAAGACTTTTCGCGCGGTTTGAACGGCCACACCAACTGACTTGGGTTTTGGCCCACTGGTTCAGAACTACAACTGATGCCACCATTTCAATGTACTGATCAACTGATCAAGAGTTTCATTTGAATGGCCACACTTTTTTCATCAGCTGGTTCAGAATGACAAACCGTTAGATTGCACTCATGAGTGACTCTTCAATAGTTCGCGCTGGTATTCCTCGCTTTTTTAGAAGTTGATTGGTTCTACATCGACTATTACAATACAATGGATGAAAGCGAGATGACAGGTTCGTGGTTTTCAAGCCAATTTCTCAACTTATATGAGAAACCTCACTAGATTTTTCCCTTAGTTTGCAGAAGCTGCCTTGTGACGTTCTTGAAGGACAACGAGGAAAACGTGTGCCCCAAATGCTCGACGGTCATTCACGAAACAAATCCGTTTGAGCTGCTGAGGTGCGTGTACACAATAGAGACGTTAACCATATTTATTAGCTATGCAAGCGATTTGGACGGGAGACGGGGGTGGGGGATACATGTCGTACAGTACATCTTCGACTATCCGAACAGGCTGAACTCAATTTAAAGACGAGCCGTTCAGATATGTCAGAAAAAAAAGAATGACCCAAGTTTGGTGTTTGGATAATCGATGTACGTATAATCGAATGTGCACTGTGTTTGGTTTTTTTTTTATTTAGGAGCCTCACAATTTTCTATGACGCCTCGTCAAAATGTCTTCTGAATCAAAAAATTTTCCCGGCTTCGTGTAGAAATGAGCAATCAAACCTGACAAAAATCGTTTCTGGTTTCAAAACGGCGGAGCAAAAGCGAAAAGGGAAATCAGACCCAACCAAGTTCTTGGTGTCATAATAGGAATTCGTTTACAAGTCCTTGATGGCGTGGTTGAAGGTTTTATTTTTGGTATTATTTCTGGACCAGTTATACCACAGAAAGAGTTTTCTCATCGAATCCTAGTTGTGACGTCACGAACGTTGTTGAATTTCAAATTTGAAACCGGAAAGGATTTTTGCAACGTTTGATGGCAAGTTTCTTTATGAAGAAAAATTCTAATCAAGTTATTTTTTGTAACATAGTTTAGAATATCCAAAAGAGCCTGAATACGAAATCAAAACAAATATGACAAATGCACTTTAAAGCGTCTGTGGTCTCAAACTCTTAAACTGTTACGCTATCCAACTAAATCGACACTAATCAAACAAAATATTTGAAACGTTTGGAAAACTATTTTAGTCGCTTTGACTGGTGGGCCTGAAATAAGGTTCTTGAACAACTGCTTATGCGTAAAATATAGCTGTAGAATTAAACGACTGTTGTTTCATTAAACCTGCGTTGAAATAAGGCTTAGAATTTGCAAGAAGTCCTATTTCTGAATTTGCAAAACTGTAGCTCACCTGGCAAAGACCATGAGACAGTTTATGTAAATACAGAGGTATAGATTGATATCTGGCGATTGTAACGGTACTTGGTAAAAATCACGCACGTGTCTATAACATATTGTACAATAAAGAGATAGATAAGTTGTAGAATTTTCCTAAAATGTCATTGTATTTAAACTTCTTTTTTCAAAATGAATTTACTACAGTTAATATATAATCGGACTTTCGATTAAAAATAAGCATAAAGCAATTACGCGCTTTTTGTTTCATAGGAACAGTTATACAAAAACATTGAGGCTCGAATTGGGCCAAAAAATAAAAACAGCGTAAGAACAATCCATGCAGGCCGTGATTTGGAATCATAAATGCGAGGTTTACTTTTTATAAGAAAATTCTTTTATTTTCCTCAAACTCGACTGTATCGAGTGTTGAAATACTCCAAATGTTGAGATCGATCGAATTTCCAATGCGATTTATTCAGCCTGATAATCACAAGTTAGGCACATGAATGTTTGGAGTATTTTAGAAGCTTTTTCTTATTGTTGCTGTTCTTATGAACTGAAAAGGATATTTACTGATACTAAAATTTACCTGGAACTCCCCCAAAAAATGCTCATTGAAAACAAACAAAAATTATCAAGGACTAACAACCCCAGTCCTACCATATATGGCTTTCTGCGTGCCTATTGGCTGTGTTAGGTTCATAAGTGGCAGTCGCCACCTTTGATGGTAAAGTTAATTGCTGCTGGAGTCCTTGGCCTAATGTTCGGTCATCCCCGTTATACCTAAATTGTAGACCACGGTTGTACCTACTCTTTCTCGAAAACCAAAATCAATTCGGCATAACTAGCATAGTTTCTGGTCTAAAGAGGTATCATGTTTTTCTGTTTTCGTTGGTGAATATCGCACTGGGACATTATGATTTGATTTCTAATCAGCCAAGTCTCAGGATTGCTACAAACTCTTTGATGTGGTAATCGGAAAAAAACTCGTTCCCCTAAGACCGAACATTGTTTATGTATCATTGTGTCATTTTGTTGTGCTCTTTGCCGCGCCGATGCAATTTAGTGTTACAGTTTAGTTCTTAATACGTAAAATTCAACAAGCTAAGACAGGTTCGCACATTTTTTCGTGTTTCAGCAGTTTTCAGAAGAAGGGGAACGCAGAGTGGGCGAGAGAATCTGTAATGACTAGTTTTGAACCACGTACTGCTTGACCTGTATGCAGCACTAATGAGCTGGTTTTGTTTGTTCCTGTATCACAGGTCAGATCAAACATTAGAGGATATAATATTCAAGCTTGTTCCTGGACTTCAAGAAAGTAAGTGAAATTTAGTTACTAAAGTTTTTGCAGCATGTCGCGCATGCGTTAGTATCTGCTGTCGTTGAAGTAGAGCCATAACTCAGAGTATATAAGTGTTTGAAAATATAGATGTAGAAGACATGAGCAAGACCTCAACAAGAATAATAAAAAAACGGTAAAAAAGAACTTCCACGCGATGCCCGGTACACGTAACACGGATTTTGAAATGTCTCTGTTTCGAAACTTTCCCTCAACCTACGTACAACTTGAAGCGACGTTGTGACGTAAGCGATGTCGTAACCAGCACTCCTTGCGTCTCCCGTTAAAAAAACCTTTTTTGTAGTTTCCGCTTACAGTGTGACGTCTATCGATTGTTCCTGGATTCAGCTTATACTGTTAAATTTCAGTGATGCACAACAACAACAGCAACAAACAAAATACAATCATGTATTTTTTCACTTCACAGTTCAATGACTACATTACAAAAGAAACTATATCTAGATATGAATTGATGCAAAGGAAAAATAATTACACTATTAAATATAATGATACTTTTTGGAAACGTCTATAGTGTGTACGGTAACCACAGTTTTTCTAGTTAGAACCTAGCCATTTTTCGTCAAAGAATTTTTGAGACATTACGAGAAAGACTAACCAAGACTTTCGGAGTGATCAATCGGTTATATAAGAGGGTCTGAATGAGATTATCTAGTTACTGAGAATTTCCTAAATGTTTGACTGTCTACTGAAGTTTTGAGGATAATTTTAGCTGATTACCGATAATGGATATTAAAAAAACTAGCTGATTACTGAGAATCGGCTAAAGGTTAACCGTTTACTGAGATTCGGCCAAAGATTTTAAATAAACTAACTACTGAGAACTCGGTACCCTCATTCACGCCCTCGTATATTATAGCGGACTAACCTGTTAGTAGAAATCGTTTGACTTTTTTAGAAAAGTTTGAGCTACTGACACGTTTCAGCTCATTTGGTAATTGTTAGCACAAATCAGTTTTGCATCAAAATGAACCGAAATGTTTGTATTTATGTTTGATTACCGAAGGATCTACATTTAGGCGATGTTTTGATGACTTATGTTTTCATTAAACGGAAGTCACGTAAGAAAGGTCTTTTAGAGATCACGGATCCTTCAGTATCACTGCGCCTAAGCTGTTGAACTTGCTTATATCAGATTTCCGTTAATTTCGCGACGCTTCCTCAGTAGCCACTTTTGAATCATGCTAAAATCGCTTCCTTAGTTAGCTTTTGCTCTTTAAGGTTTTTAGCTTTTTTAGGTGATTAGGTCATACTTAAGATTTAAATATAAAATTGTTCATAATTCGACTATGAAGGTTATTAAAATGCTAAAAGGTTTTTGTGGATTTTTTTAAGAACCTAAACGTTTTTGAATACGCAATAATCTTCAGAGTTAAAACATTAAAACTTAACAATCAAAAGCTTTTGAAGTTTAGTGTTTTAACTCTGAAGAAAACTGCATAGTCAAAGAAACCTTTGTATTATTTTAATAAATATAAAATTAATTAATAAATTATAATTGTTAATTAATGTTGTTGAATATTATTATTATTACTACTTTTATTATAAATTATTATTATAATTATTACTATTAATATTATCATTATATATTATTATTATTATTATTATTGTTATTATTATTATTATTAATATTTTTATTATCTTTACAACCGGTTTCTCGTACTCTTTTACTCAAATGTAGACTGCATGAATCAATTGAATGTACAGAGTGCAAGGCCGCGTATATTTAACGTTAAAGAACTTTAATCCGTTTGTTGGAAAGTGTTGCATCGAAGGGCACTATTTGCGGTTATTTCATGTCATCGTGCATGGGTTTTCGTTCAACTGTAAATATTTTGTAAAAGTATTTGTCGGAAGACGCAAGACACAATTAGCACTAGCTTCTGCCTATAAGGTTTTTTCCCATAATGGTTAAGGCATTTGTTGTACCTTAGTCTTAGAAGTCCCCACTTAGTTTGTATTCAAAATCTAAAACGAATATCTTACCATGAAACACTTAGATGCATTAAAGGTTACTACAACTATATACTCAAAGTGTTTGGTTACTGTAAACTTACAGTTCATCGCCTATATACCCTATTTTTAAAATTTTAATGTTACTACTTGTATTACTACCACTATTATATTTAATCACAATAATCATTACCATTATTAATTTTGTTGTTATATTGTTTTATTTTAGTAATATTATTAATGTAATAATAAAAACAATAATTATGATTATTAGTGTTATTGTAGTTGTTGTTGTTATTCACTCTCTTGGTCGCAGTTCCGGTTATGACATTCATCGCCATTACCATTTCACCCTCTAAAAGCATTAATAAGCATCATCATGATCATGATCACCGCCAGATATATCGCTTTCTTGATATCGTCGTGTGACTCGGGTCTCCCAAACACCCTTCACCCTGAATGACCTGAGAACCCGGATGAAACATCAATCCGATTAACCGAGTGGATGTTATTCATTTGAACGATATCCGTACACAAATACTGCATCGGTGCGCAATATTCCACTCTGAATGCCTAATATCAGTGCTAAGCCTTGACCATATAACACTGGTCCCCTTTTAGGACTAACACAGCAAATGACGTGTTGGTATAAGGTCCCCTAAACGGTATCAACACTTTTCTTTTAAAAAGTTTGAGAGAATTTTCTTTTTCATATTAAATAAATTGCAGCATGTGAGCAGTCCTTATATTCTGTATATACTCACAAAACAATTTTATTTGCATGGAAATCGTAAGAAGACAGATATTGCTAAACTGGCTGGGGCTGAAAATTATTATTTCTCAACACTTCGGTTTCTAAGTCAACTTGAGATGTTTTACCCATCTTCTCACCACCCTCTTCACCCCTCAAACTACCACAATCACTTTGTTGATGTTTGATAATAGCTCATGGTAGTTGGTGTGAAGTTAAATGTTTTCATAACATTGATGTTTCATGATGGCTGATGAGAGCCGGTTTAAACCTCAACCTATAGCAATGATGTTTGATGGTAGCTGATGACAGTTAGTTCATACCTCAACCAAAAGCATTGATGTTTGATGATAGCTGACGATAGCTCGTTTAAACCTCAGCCTATAGCATTAATGTTTGATGATAGCTAACGATAGCTGGTTTGGATTTCAATTTGAATCTAAAGGAGTAAACGTGGTGTCTATCATAGGTGGTGTAGCTGACTTCAATCGTTTGTTTCGGCGTGGTCTATTTTAGGTGTTTTGAAAATACACTACTTGTTTGGTCTCGGTGATAGGGTCTTCTGGTCTTGAACCCCTTGAAAATAATCTGTCTTTATTTAATGGATAAAACTACACATCGACTGTTATCAGAATCGGCTCATAATATGATGCCGAAGACTGCGAAATTCTTACACGAAATGTAAAATTCTATAAACACTCAACAGTTCAAGATCCTGTAAACCTAAATTTTATTTAAAATTTAGTCTATAAAAAGAGCTATCTATAAATTGTTCATTGTTAGTTTTCAGCCAAGTGCAAGATCTGTTTCTAAGTCCAGTTGAAGATTCACCTTTAAACTTTGGCAACAAAAAAAGCAAGATTGCTACTTGCTTGTGTTTTTAACTCCGACTTAAGAAGTAGTGTACGGTCACATTTCCCTAGCACTATGAGCTCAGTTGTTTTTAAATCAACTGTAGTATAGCGTCTCTTAAAGTTTCTTCATTCAAATTGTTGCACTATACTGCTAAACTCGGACATGCCTCACTCATTCACTGTAATTCTTGTCCTGATTACCCGTCATGCCTGCAAAAGCGTGAATCCGTCTATACTGGGACCATGCGTTATCTTTGGCGTTACATTAGTATGAAAAAAAAGAAGTTCCACTTCCTTGATCTTCTTGAACTTGAACTCCTTGTTTTAATAAAGTCTGACTCTGTGCCAACTTTTTAAAGGTATCCGTTTTTATAATTCTCAAAGCACTAAATCTGTTGATATTGAAAACCCACCACGAACTTACCACAATCACTATATCTAAGTATGTAATGGGAAAATCCAGCTCTTTTCGCATCGCCGCTGCCAGTAGCCAGTACAATTACTAACTCATTCATAAACAACAACAGTCCTTCTCAAGCTCAGAACCACACAAACCCGGATGATCAAACAACCACAAACAGGTTATTCATGTCCAAAATGCTCAAAGATGTGTCGGTAGACTCTCATCCCCCGGTCTCATTATTTGTCTCTCTACATTTCTCATCAGTAGACTGAAATATTAATTTTGTACTTTGTCTTAAATCTAGTTTAGTGTTACATTGTCGATGTAATGAAAATCTAGGTGTTGATAGTTAAAGACCTCCTTGCTTAAACTAAATCTGTTCAAGCATCTTGAAGGAAATGTGCAAAAATGATTATCTGACATACTCAGTCTCAGGCTGAAGGCTTTATTTCGTGTCTTTTCGTATTCTGATTTCGCGAAAAGTTAAACTGAAAATATTAGACTATCACTGGTTCGTGAAATGGGTGAATACTTCCTATTCAATTCTGAAAATATTAGCTTAAGTGGTATTGTACCCCTCCAGTATCTGTCATCCTACGTTGGAAAGGAAAAATATATAAATATAAGCCAACAACAAGAAGCCCTATGGCTTTGAGGAAAGACGCTACTAATCTTTTTTCTTCTTTATTTAGCCAAAGGCATGGCACGAATAATGTATTAATAACAGTGAGAACAATAATGATTACTGGTATTACAGTTGCCTGCAAATGAATAATAGTAGCATTAATTTAAAAAAAAACTTAGAATGTATATTTTGCGTTTATTGTGCTATATTCCAAAAAGCTGGCAAACTGCGTATAAATTAATGTAAGACAGGTTGTTTTATAGGTAATACGAATTGAAATGTTGTGACAAAAAGCAGTAGCAAAATGGTTTTAATAAGTGAAAGCGATGGTGGGGTGGTTTAAAAGAGATTTTAACTGACTTACATAGTGTCTTATGTTATCTCATGATACTCTGAAATTGATGGGTAAGCTATTAAAAACCGAAGTAGTAATATCTAAATGGCACATTAACCGGTCTTTGTAGCATGTTTTTATATTTTTAGTTTATTAACCGTCACATCAGGAATTTGAAAAAAGTATCAAAACCTCCCTCGCTTTCCCTCGCACTTTGTACAATTTTAAAGTTACTAATCTTAGTTCCCGCCCACTTTCTTGCTGGAAATTTATTTTAGATTATAAAACGGGTAAGTTTCAGAATTTAGTTGCTACAAAACAAGTTAAACTACAGTAAGACGGTTTGAGAAGTGCGAGACTTTACTCGGAATCGCGAATATGATACACAGCCAGCTCTTTTGAATAGCTTTCAAACCCAGGGCAGGTGTTTCTTTGCTTGGTTAATAACGTGATTTATTCAAACTCGGGCTTTCAACCGTTTGATTATTTTCACATCTCTAGCCCTAGGCTGGCAACAAAAGTTAAAGTACTTTGGTTACTTTAGTTTCAAAATCAGCGACTGCAGAGTCGGGGGGCGTGGGGTCTATACCTCTCCCATGCAGAGTTTTCATAATTATATTAACACGGCGGTAAAGGTCTCTTTAAGGTCCATTATATTAAATCACTAATCCCCCCATTACCCCCCCCCCCCAACACACACGCATATATATATCCCAATCACAAAAAGCCAACGCAATTCATGTTTAAGAGGTATATTAAATTATTCTATTAAATGAGTATACTTACAGCAGAAGAACCTACAACATGAAATAACGCGAAACGATACAATATACAACAACTCAATAAGTTGTTGTCAATAACCACTGCTTCCAGGGTGATTATCCATATCGACTTAAACCTGTTCTCCAACTTGTTGACTTTTGTTGAAACTCTTTAGTACGGTGTATGCAATTTATGGCATTCTGACATTCTTGGAAGATCGAGGACTTTACATGCAGAAGGTAATTTCAATCACCCAATTGAAAGTAAATTTACGGTTATCAAACCAAAGTTGTGAGGACTGGACGTCAGAGGAGGGATTGGATAGTATCGACACGGAAGGTTCTAAACTAAAGAATTGCGACGCTAACTTTGCTGGAAAATTCCACAATCTCGATATTAAAGAAAGCGGAATTCATTTGTTGATTTTCAAGTGCTCTGTTTTCGGTTGACCAGTCATTCCGTTACATTGAATTTTCTATTACTTTGATGAATAGTGATTAAAGTTGATAATTTTTAAAAAAAATCAGATGTATGTTTTTTTCCACTGAGAATGAAAACACTTGTGCTGTTTTTTTTACTAAAACCTAAAACAAATAAGTAAAAATGAAGCTACTTTGTCAACTTTTATAAACCATGAGGCAGCTAGTTCCGCTCTAAAGTCCACTGGACCGAGCTGACTCGCTATTGTTGCGGCTTCCTGTTTTTAAGAAACTTCAAAGTCTCTTCCTTCTTTTTCCATGTCGAATATCACGACTAAGTCACAACGAGATTATATGACACCGCCAGGAACAGCTTTGTTGTAAATCTTGAGAAAGCTTGATGGTTTTCGCATTCGTGTTGTTAGTAAAGTTATTATCAACATCTTTTGTGGCTATCTGTTAACAGTTTTTTGGCCTTAATATATCTCTACAATTCTCATTGCATTTTGTTCCTCCCTCAACCAAATAGGAATCCTCTAGAACTCTTTCCAAATTTGAAACAGCTTTGTAATATCCCAATGAACGAACTAAACTATTGAGAATCAAATTTATTCGTCTTTAGCAATTGTGTAGGTGTCATTATATTTGCTTGAATGAATTTATGCAAAAAAGGATTGTTTTGCTTTCGGGGTTTGTTGTTTGGTTTCGAAAAACATTTAACCCTTCATGAAAGTTTAAGAAAAGTCTTTCAGCCCTTGTCTTTTCCAGGAAAATAAATAATGGGGAACTACGAAAGCGATTAACATGCGAAACGACTCTACAGACAACAGTAAAGGTACACGGAGTTTCTAAACTTGCTATATGCTGATCGATCTCCCAGTTATTTCACAGCTGGTGACCTCGACTAAGGATGTGAAAGTCCCATTATTTTGTTTTCATTTCGAAAGTGCTTTAGCTTAAAACACCAGCTTATTCTAGTGAAACAGCGTATTTCCGTACCAAGCGAGTTCCCTTGAATATTTCTTCGGTAAGAAAACTGAGCTACCACGTTGAATCTTCCGTGGCAATACTCACCTGGCCCGGGTGACATCGGTTTCCGCAACCAGATATTTTTGAAAGTTTTGTTTGCTTACTCACGACTATAATAAAATACTAAAAGTAAGTGCGATTCTAAGAAAAGTTGCTACAAATGCAGTTTCGTGTTTGTATCATGGCTTAATATAATACCATAAACTGTTTTAGACTTCGTTAGCTCACGCTGGTATGACCGTATGTATTCTGAGAAAATCCAAGAACGAAAACTTGTGCTTTCAACACTACAATTTTGTCACCAGAGTGTTAGTCTGGTTTCAAATATGTTGTTCTAGAATGAAACATACTTTACTCTTTGAGTCTGAATTTCTCGTGTTTCCCTTCGTTTGGTCTAAGCTTCAACAAATGTTTTTTGTAGACAAGGACAAGTCTCTGCTTGAACAAGTTTTCTTTGTTTGCTACGGGAAAGTCCCTGTCGAATCGCATAAACTTCCCGTTTCTCAATTACGTGGGCTGGCATTATCTATTTTTAATCACTGACGTGACATGTCACCTAAAAGCTTCCGCATTTCGCTTGAGAACGCTTATTTATCATCGAGGTTCGAAGTGTACGCGTGTAGTCCCAGAAGCTCTTGAATCTGTAAACATCGAGAAAAATTTAATCAATGCTGCCGTTTTTATTACTGTAATTTCAAGACAAAATGACAGCGAAAGAGTTTGTTATTGGCCTGACCAAGGTTCATCTTCTGAAGGAATATGTTGAAAGAATACGCTTACTTTTTTCCGTGAACGTAGTATTTCAACTTATATCAAGCGATGAAAATCAGTGGATTCGCATTGATGGTGGAACTGAAGAAGAGCAAGAAAAAGCCAAGGAATACATAATGTCGGTCTGTGAGGAACCGATAAGCCGATACATTCCTCTTCGCACAGACATTTACAACAAGCTTGCAACAGAGGAAGAGCATCTGAAATTAGAAAGACACTCTTGTGCAGTTATCGAGTTCCGCTCCAAAGAACTCCAAGTTGCTATTCGTGGCAGTGATATAGCAGTTGCTCTAGCTTCTTCGAATATTGAGGACGAAATCTGTCATTATTCCAATGAAAACAACTCCCCGTCTACAAAGGATGGTACCCACGTTATCGATGGCAAGGAATTTAAAACGGATAACCCAGTTGTTGAAAACGCATCATTGGAGACAACAAGTATCAGCAACGAAACTGGGGTAAAACTTGACCCGTCTTTAAAAGAATTTGCTATGAAACTGGATTACACGGAGGAGGAAATAGACCGTGTTGTGAGGAAATTTGGACCGAAAGTTACCCAAGATAAACTGTTGCACGAGCTGATTCGCTCTTCATCTGGCAAGAAAACTGGTCGTTCATCAGAACCAGAAATAACACAACCTCAAGCTGGCCGACATTTGCCCTTAATTGTGGCGCGTGGAGCCCCGAGTGTCTCAAGAGTGAAAAGCGACTTCATCCACGTGGATTCACAGACCCTACCAAACCCCGGCGATGATCTCTACGACCCTTCTCCCTTTGGGAGAGAGATGGATGACGATTCGGACCCTCTAAGACACATCGTTATTGACGGGAGTAATGTAGCTATGCAGCATGGCGGACAGGAGTACTTCTCCTGCCACGGCATCCTTTTGTGCGTGGAGTATTTCAAGCAAAGAGGACACAAAGCTATTACCGTATTCGTGCCCTCTTGGCGAAAGGAAACACCAGGACCAGAAAACCCAATCAGGGACCAAGGGGTTCTATTTTCCCTTGAACGGGAGAAGCTACTGACTTGGACGCCGTCCCGCCGCGTTACAAACGGGCGGCGCATTGTCTGTTACGATGACCGTTTTATCCTGGAATTGGCTCACCGAAAGTGCGGAATTGTCGTCTCTAACGATAACTACAGAGACTTACTGAAGGAGAACTCGAAGTGGAAAGATGTCATCGAACAACGTCTCTTGATGTATTCATTTGTTCGCGACACTTTCATGGTCCCCGATGACCCCCTTGGCCGACACGGGCCGTCGCTGGATGATTTCCTGCGCAAAGGCACTCTTACGCATCCCAAAATTTGCCCTTTTCTCAAGAACTGTACCTTTGGTCTTAAGTGCCGTTACTATCACCCTGAAAGAGACCCAAACCGAAACACCAGACAAATTACAAGCAGAGGCGCTGCGAAGAAGGAAAATGAGCCCGAAGTTAAAGCTCATGATATCGCATTAGAGAACTTGAGATGCAGATCTAGTACGGAGTATCTTTCAACATCAAGAACAATCTTAGTTGCGGATGGCTCAAAGCCAGCGTATGAAAGCCAAATCACTAGAAAGCGACATAGCGATATTGTCAGTCGCGGCCCGCCGAGTAGGGTAATACCGCACAGTAACCAACTTTCTCCAGACGAGTACCTTGAACTTTATCCCGAGGGCCCACATCAGCAATATCAACAGACTCTTCCGGGCTACAGAGGCAATTTTGTGCCAGTAAACAGTAACAACGCCCCGCATTATTATGGCGGTTACGAACAAGCTCTTCCGGGCCAGAATTGTGTTTACTACCCAGGTGGTTACCCAAATATTCCTTCATATTACCCTCCACCCCCTCAGCAATGGAGTGGCTTTTACATGTGCGCGCCCCCAGTGTATCCAAAACTGTATACACCGTGCAGCGGCGAGGACACTGATTCGACAAGTGAACCAACTTTGTTTGACCAACTGAAAGATATATTTCCTGCCAAAGAACATGAGCAAGCAATCTGGGATGTGATAAAGAATAATCCCGAGAAATGCTTGAACAAAGACATTCATTATTTAACTGAACTTTTATTATCTAAAACAAATTAAGAAATGTATAACTTTTCTTTTGGGAAAAAGGAAAAGTCCTTGTTATTGTAACCTTTTGAATGTGTTTTTATAAAACACTAATGTTGTTTTGGAAAGAACGAGATATGCCTAGCTATATATTGCTTTTCGAAATAACTTCGTCTGTTGACTGCGATAATGCAGCGATAGAGTTTTCATAACCTGTTTGTTATTTGTAAAAAAAAATACTGTATTGTTTCTATAGAGCAATGCTGTATCAATTGCCTTAGTTTAAAACGAGTTTATACGAGTAGTCTTTGAAACAACTTCCTTTCTCAGTTGGGATTATGCAAAAATAGCTATTACGTTAGGTGTGAAGGATAAGTTCATATTGAAAATATTGTTAACATTGTCAAAAAGATTTCATTTTTGTTTGTGTGTGTCGTGGACAATTTTCGTACGTGCGAGATAGTCTTGGTCTACATAATTATGCAAACGAACCGTTCATTGAGTTTTCATTCAATGTTTGAAATTTCGGGGGCTTTTCCCGCAGCAAAACAAAGTCGATCACCCAGAAAATTATTTCAAAACTGCCTTTGTGTCTAAATTAATAAAAACTACGAAAGGCTTGTTTTGAATCAGAGTAAAAATATTTGTAAATACACATACATTTTGTTCTCCTTAAGCTTACGCAACAATATACGTACTCGCTATAACTTCCTGTTCTCCTGATATTGGTTTAAAATAAAATCAGTTGAAGTAATATCATTGAAACACGTGTTTGTGGTTACTTCAGATACACTGGTAGCGAGATAGTTGGGTTGTGTGTGTTAAGTCTCTGCTATGCATTCAGTACTGCATGGGATCTGCTTTTGTTGACGCAATTAAATTTAGAAGGAAAATACCCGAACCGAATGATTATGGGACTTTGTGGGGCTATGACGTTTTAGGAATCGACGATATCTCGGTACTTAGCGAGTGTGAGTGATTATAAGCTGCAGTGGAACTTAGAGTAAGAGTTATACTGTAACATAGCGAGTAAGTGTTGATGAGGTATGAGTGCGAGCCTGAGTGTCAATACTTGTGACAGTGATAGTGTATTGCTAATGTCAATGGCAGGGACAGTGCCAGTGTTAGTGTCGGCGATAGTGACAGTACTAGTCGCAAACCTCAGTACCAGCAACAGTTTAACGGCTGGTCAATGTCAGTGTTAGTCTCAGCTCAATAGTCTCTGCCGGATGTGCCGGTGTCAATACTAGTATTTGTACCAGTAACACTAATGGCCTGAGCGTGAGTAATGTAGCGAGTGAAAATGTGGTGAGTGTGAGTGAGTGTTGATGTGAAGAGAGGAAGTGTGAGTGCAAGCCGGTTGAGTCAGTGCCAACGCCGGGCACAGCATCAAGACCTAGTAGTAGTGTTAGTGTCTGCGGTAGTGACAGTAATAGCCCCAACATCGATAACAATTCGACAAGTGAAAACAGTGACAGTGCCTGCTCAAAAGTTAGCGACAGTGACAGTGTAAGTTCCAGTGGCAGTACCACTACCTCTACTAGTACCCCTACTAGTACAACTACGGTGCCAGTTCCACTGCCATTATACGACTTCCAGTCTCACTTTCAGTACCACGAACACTAACACTACCAGTACCGTCGTAAGTGCATGTGACAGTGCCATTGCCACTACCAGTACCCCCAACGGCGCCGCTACCTTTACCATTGCCAGTATACCACTGCCATCACTGGCACTACCAGTATTACTACTAGTACCACTAGCTGTAGTGGCTGTACCACTGCCAGAATACCTCTGCCACCACCAGTATCGTAATCAGTGCCTGTGACCCGGGGAAGCGCGGGGACTGCCCTTAAAAATGTCGGGGATGCTGTTCTATCATTATCTTGCAAGACCACGAGTTTTGAACCCTGAAAGATAGAACGAGCACGTCCGTGCGTTGTCATGATTGTTTATCTCGGGAGTGGTGCGGAAGACAGAATTCGCTTGTAAATAAACACCCACACGATATTTTGTTCAAGTATCACACACTTCCTGTGCGATAATGATGTGTTTTTCACTTATTGTTTTAATATTACTTTGTATCAAAATCGACCTTAAAACTCATATAAGTGCAATTATTTTTCTACGTTGGGAAACCAGTGTTTATTCTTAACTTTATAACGAACGTGTTTTAATTAAAATAAAGGTTGAGAACTGGTGAGATGGCTGTTGCCTTCAGTATTTGATTATTTAAATGCGTTTGTTGAAATTGAGATTCAGACACGTCAGTATGACAGTATTACGGCGTTAAAATATTCAGTAACTCGGCAGCTGATAACAAGACCTGCAACTCCTCAGGCACGTTTTTGAAAATGATTTAGAAAATTGATTTTAGAGAAAATGGATGTTCTCAATAATATAAACTGAGTCCCGCGGTACTCACTTCTAGAGTTTCGATTTTTTTCTTTCGCGCTAGTATGGATGCCTCCTTATAAAAAAGTATATTGTTATTGTTGTTATTACTATTATTATTATTATTATTATTATTATTATT
>JAOBRG010073333.1:0-10905 GCA_027574985.1 Umimayanthus nakama | reverse complement strand
ATGGATGCCTCCTTATAAAAAAGTATATTGTTATTGTTGTTATTACTATTATTATTATTATTATTATTATTATTATTGTTATTATTATTGTTAGTCTGTTATTTTTTATTATTATTTTATATGTTTTCGTATTTGTATGTGTTGTACTGGATCTCTAAGACAAATAAAGCCAAAGGCCTTATAGCTTCGGTCTTTTCGATGACAGTAACAAGCATAAAAAAATAAAGTATTGTATTTGTAAATACCAAACCACCAATTATTGAACTGGTTCATTCGTGCAGAATATTTTTTTCGCCTTTGAAAGTTGCCCCAAAATGATGAGTGTATATAAAACGATTCAGTTCATACCTCGGTGTTTACTTTTACTTTTACAAACAAACTCAACGCAGTTTCAGTAAACTAATGGATCATAATTCACCATCTGGCAGCTCGCGCGTGTACTATAGCATTTGTGTTCAGATACATCCTTTAACGTCGCCACACGAGATTAAGGTAATCATAAAGCTTCTACAAAACAGGAACAACCACAATATATAGCAAATGTTTTCGGATCAATTAAGCCGCCACCTCACTCATACTTTTTCAATATTTTTTCTTGAAAATTTGGCTAACATTTAAACCACTGTATAATATACACAATTATACTTGAAAAGCCTTTTTGTTTTCTGATATATAACTTATTCTCTTGGAGGCGTAGATATTTTTTTTCCTCGTGAAGCGTGTGCAACCTCTTTTGGCTTTCAGTTTTCAAATTATCACAGTGTCCAGTGAAATCTAAATCGTGGAAATCTCCTTCCTCATTTGTATCGAACTGAATTTTTAATTGAATTCGACAACAAAACTGTAATCGCAGTTCTTCTGACATTACTTTATTTGGCGCTTCATAATACTTTTTATTATGAATTTTTTAAATAATAACTTTTTTGTAAATTTGACGAACACTCCGGTCCGCAGTTCAAGCAGACAAACATACTCAAACTTTCTGATCTGATTAAGTTTTAAACAAACGTATTCATGTACAAGTTACATAAAAATTAACTACCCGCGGTTTTCGATAGCTATTGTCAGTCAATCAGCAAAGTACATAATTATAGTACAAGACTGTCCTCTACGTATACGCTTCCAAAAGCAACAACCAATTATGGTTTATTCAAAATTAAATTCATTGGAGCGAAAGGGTGGAATGCACTTGACGCAGACTTAAAAACTTATTCCTTTAAGACATTCAAAGCCAGGCTAAAAGAAAACTTCACCCTTGACTATTAAGTCAAGCAGCCAAACAAGCATTTATATTCTTCATTACTATTTCTTATTTATATATATGTTTAGTATTAATTGTAAATCAATAATGAGTCGACTCAAATAGGCAATGTGAAATTTTGATTTTCTAGATATGACTGTACTTTTCTTCTTATATAAACCATTTTTGCAGCTCTTTTTTCTGCCTACATTATTTTCCTTCTCTGTTTGCTTTGTTTCTGCTATTCTCCTCATATAACCCATCAAACACATTCAATCAAAATAGAGTTCTGATTGCCTAGCTCAGATAGCCCCTGTGGTTATTCCAGGAAACCAGCACCTATATATTTAAATAATCTCTTTTTTCTTTCTTAAGTAAAGTCGAATGCAAATATTAAGGTGAATAAAACGTTATTGTTGTTTTTGTTGTTACTTCATTAAAGATGGACTGAATGTTCATAAAATGTTATAAGCCAACGTTTAAAAGTGTTATTGCTAAACTTCGTAATGCTTTTTCGCAAGCTGTTCCGTAAAATGGGAGCACAGAAAGAACAAGAAAACGTCCGGGCGTCGTAATGGTCGATGTTACGTTTTGTTGCACTATTATGTTACACTATGATACTTTACATTACATTATGTGCTATAAAATATTATATTAATTACCAAGAACTAAACACGGTACCTTGACGTTTTGTTAATTACAGATGAAAAAAGAAGAGAGATCGAATTTTATAGGACTTTCAACTGCAGCAAAAAGAATGCATCGGGAAAACTTAAACACAAACGAACAGGTAAGTAAATAAGAACTTGGAGTTTAAGGTTGCAGGATTTCACTATAATTATTACTCGTGCCGTAGGCGACGAATCTTGGTTTCGGCTCCGGGTTTTGTTTTTTTTTTTTTTTTGGGGGGGGAGGTGTTATGTGATATTGCAGAGGCTCTGATATCTCAGCTGCAGACGTAAAACACATTCAGTTACGTTTATTGTTTTTGTGCTTGTTTGCAAGACGGAACTTTGAATATATTTTGAAGTAAAATATCTATGGGGAAAAAATACTGGTTAGTCAGAAGTCACGATCCTCCAGCACATGTGTTTCGCGATAGTAGCTAGCTAGCTATGAGCTACAGTTAACAAGTGAAATCGAAGTATATGATATATTTTTGTGGCTACTGCCTAGAAGGCAGGTAGCCACTATGACATCGCGTTGTGAGAGAGTCCAAGTGTCCACTTAGACGCGCAAGGCTCTCTGGGATGTCATGCGCACGCGACATTCTAGCTCAGCGCTTTAACAAGATTATTTGAATATAATGGTGTAACAAAACCGGAACAAAACCACTGTTACTAATATAGCTTCCAATCGAATAACTACGATCTAGTTTTTGCCAATAAATACCTGAACACATGGACTACAGTTAAACCAAACTTATGCCGAACAGCGAGCGAAGACTTCTAAACCTGGTTTGTTAATCATGTCCGTCTGATGTTTGTCAGTTTGACTACGCTTGGTTTTGAGCTTATCATCAACCGACAGGTTTGAGTCTCGATAATACGATGCATTAGTGTTTTTTCTTTAGCTCGAAGTTCGCTTGTCATTTGGCATTCTGGCTGTTCATTTGGTTTCTTTTTGATCGAACACTTTGACTTTTGCCAACGAATGCAATATTTTCAAAGTACGAAGTTTCTGTGGTTTGTAAATTAACTATACATGCTTTGCACACTGTAAGTGCACGAGCTGTCATGCACAAGTTGAATTTTGCCTTTTGTAGTTTTGGTAATACTTAGAAGTCACAATAATTTTAACTAGTCTTTATAAGCTCTGTGTCGCTTTGCATATCTGCTTTGGTTGTTTACTTTTAGAAGATTTAGTATGTATGTGAAGATTCAGCCGTTTTTTGTTTAAAGCCAATCTCATTTATGAACCTTTTTTTCCTTCACTCAACCAAAAGAATACAAACTTCATCAGTCATGTTACCGATCACATCTTGTTTTCGTCACATTTTGACCCTCGAATATGTCAAAACACTAATCTCGTCCCCAGATTCCTCGATTCTCCACCCGCGAGGAATGTGAGGACGAGAATATCAAAACACCTCTTGTTTTTAGAAAACATCTGTACAAAGAACTACCATACTTAAAGTAGTTAAAAGATAATATGCTCTGAGAATGACATTTTTCTTACAATCGTAATGGCTGTATGGAATTTTTTCGCTTTTTGCGTGTTTTGAGTTCAACAAGATTATCATTTATTACCTAGTCACTCCTCCCACAGTAAAAGCTACAAATGTTTGATATCCAACGACTCAAAATAAAGATGGTTATTGTAAGAGCAGTAGCCACACGCATGTTACGCGTGCCTTTTTTCAAATTATTTTAAAACGGCGCGAGTTACAGCTATTTATTTTCTTCTTGTTTACCAAGCAACGCCCATAATGAAAATTCTGAAAAAAAAAGTAAAATTTTGCTCCTTAGCGTTCAGAAACGTCATGGACTAGAAGATGGAAACTCATGACTTCTTTGTTTTGTATCTCAGTGGATCGTCGATTTACAGTTTTGATAGCTTTTATAATTCCTGATCCAAATAAGGCCCGTTTCAAACGTCGCATTTCTCATGCGCCGAATACAATGCTAATGAGTAAGTTCTATTGTTCTACCTTATTGTTTTCGGCGCATAAGAAATGCGACGTTTGAAACGGGCCTTCCGGAAAAAATATCTTTAGTTACTAGAAACACACGCTCTTTTGTAAGAACCAGCAAATCTCGCTGAGGCTTCGGAATTTTTGAAGAAAATATACGGACCGACAAAAAATATTTGAACAAATCCATTCTTTCAGTTCTTTCTCGAAAAAATTGTATGGTCATTCTCTGAAGGTTGATCAAATAAAAGTTGACAGACTGTTGATCGCCACTTAGGCTATTTTAAAACCATCCTTGCCGGTAAATGTTAAGGGAAGGGGGGGGGGGTTCATTTCCGGTATTATGATATTATATATTCTTTTGCTCTGATAAAAAGGACAACGGACCGCCACTATGTCCAGACAGAGCATCTATAGACTTTTTTCTCCTGATAAATTGTTTCAGATTGGTGTTTTGTGCCCCATCTCGACCGTTACAGCCTTAAGTTAGAGATGTGTGAGAAAACTCAAGTGAGTTGGAATGCTGTGTGTGCAGCGTTTATTAGTTTACATTTACAGGTTAAAAAGACAAAACACGTTAGCAGTACATTTACCGTAGTTATAACATTTCACCTCATTTTTGACCGAAAGCCTGATACCAGCTCTTAGACAGAAACTAGCTAACCCGATTTCATATATTCCAGCGACTTCTCAAATTAATGAAACATCTGCTTGTTTGTATTTTTAAAGTTCGAAACAATTTTCCTCATAGTTACACATCATTTCCATACAAATGTACATGACTAATGAAAATGTATGTTTTGCACTCTCGTAATCTGATCGTTTTATAAAATAGTTCATATTTGGTTAAATCATATAGATATAAGTGGCTTATTTATTTGTTATATTTCCTCGAATTCCAGTCTTGGAGGACATGAAAGTAAACTTCTGTTTTGTTTGTTTCAATTTCGTCAATAAATTCTGAGAAATAGCACGGAATTTTAGTGAGTATGCTTGCATGAAACCGAAATATTTTCAACACTTGTGCGAACTCGAAACTTCCCGAAGTTTTAGTCAAGGGATTTTCCCACAATAACTGCACCCTGTTTCCAGGAAGTGTGCATCAGCGTGAAGTTTCCTGGAATTCTCCATTGATTAAGAGGCTGGGAAACTTTCTGCCATCAGCGACCCTGGGAATTCCCCATCAAAACAGAGTTTGTTCCATCCTTTTTCTATTTTTTCACGGAATACGGTTTTTTTTTTATGTTGTCAGGTAGGAAAGGTTTTTTGTTTTAATAAAAGGAAATTTGCTTTCCGAACGGAGAAAAAATAGTTTTATGGGACTTGCGCCCTTACAAGCAACACGTACACAAGTGTTTACATATCTCAACGGAAACCAAACAATGCTCCTTAGTCCTTTTTCGCCATGTCCGGGACACACTTCCTCCCCTTGTTTGGCGGTTTCTCCATCAACTTTTCTGGAAACATCTTGCGATATGGATAAGAGTCCTGATTTACAAACTGAATTGAAATAGAAGGGCAATTTCCTATTCGAGAAAGTGTCCAAAACACTCAAAATGTTGGCACTGTGATTTTTGCCAGCAAACAAATCTCAGACAGCGAAAGGCGCCTTACTGTTTAGCAGAATGTTGTCAAAGAAAGATAACCCCACAAGTATAACTTAAAAGTAATATTAGCATAGTAAAAAATGATATGGATGAAAAATAGTCTTTTGATAGGAATGCTGTCTTCTGAAAGTTTAATCGCAAAATAAGTAATTATAAGCTGGTAGATAGAGAAACAAAAATCATGAACTAAATCAGACAAGTTTTGGGAAACTAAATTTGGTTTAACTTTGTTTCAATAAATAAATGCCCTCGGTTTCAGAAGAATGCGTTTTAAACCTGCTTTTAAAAACATCAGGTATGCGTAGTATTGGGGTCATCAGGTCTCTTGGCAGAGCCGACCAATTAAAGGCCTACTTCATACGGTTTTCTTCCTTCGTATCGAATTAGTTCAGCCCTAGATTTGAAAGCGACAGCGCAAAAAAGAAATAAAAAATCGGCGGATATTCGGAATCTAAGGCAAATTTTGTATGGAGTTGTCGGACAGACGTCTGACGAAGTACCCGCTGATACGGCGAAAAACGTCACATGATCAAATTCAGATGAAGAAGTTCGCAAAAACGTATTGTTTACTGTTCCTCGAGTTGGTAGGTTAGCAGAAAATGCCGTTAATATTCGTGCCATTAGCTTTAAGCTTGTAGCAGTGTTGAAGCTGATGCTTGTGTTAATGGTTATGCTCGTGCTTATGACGTTAGCGAAATCCGTTCTTGACTGTTCCTGTTGCTGTGTCGAAACAGAATCAAGCGGTGATGGAATACGCCAGAACAATAACAAACATTGGAGGGAGATAGAGCAACGTGATTACAACAACTATCACAGGGACGATCCGCAGATCGGCGTCTGTCTAGAATACTTAAGGTTAGTGGGGATGCCTTGCATATCACTGTGACGACCATAAGTGTTAGTCCTTGCGTTGTAGTTGTTGGGTGTTACCAGTGCGACAGGCCCGTCTGTAAGAGAGCTCAGTTTCAGGATCACAACTGTTAATCATTGCTCTGCAGTTGTCCGGGTTAACTAGGTGCTAGAGGCCCATCCATAAAAATCTTGCTGGATCATAACTGTTAATCACTGCTTTGTAGTTGTCAAATGTCACCGGATACTATAGCTAGGTCCATCCATAAAAGAGCTTGCTGGAACATAACTGTCAACCACTGCTCTGTTTTTGTCAGGTGCTAGAGGTCCGTCCAAAAGAAAGCGTGCTGCACCATAACTGTTAATCATTGCTCTGTAATTGTCAGGTGTTACACAGTGCAAGAGGCCCGTCCATAAAACAGCTTGCAGGATCAAAACTGTCGATCGCTGCTCTGTAGTTGTCAGAGATTACCAGGTGCTTATAGGTCCGTCCATAAGAAAGCTTGCAGCATCATGATTGTCAATCATTGCTTTGTAATTGTCAGGTGTTACCAGGTGCGAAAAGCCCATCCATCAGAAAGCTTGCAGGAACATAGCTGTCAATCAATACTTTTAAGTTGTCAGGTATTACCAGGTGCTAAAGGCCGTCCATGAGAAAGCTTGCAAGATCATAACTATCGATCATTGCTTTCTAGTTGTCAGATGTTACCAGGTGCAAGAGGCCCGTCGGTAAAAGAGCTGGCACGAAAGTACATCCGTTGCTCTACAAGAGTCACTATCGGACACATCAGGAAGTATCTTAAACTGAAACTAAAGCTGGCGCAGACGGACGAGGTAAACTGATCATTTTTAGTTACATTACACGAGACTATACATTAAATTAGACATTGCAGGTTTTGCTAAATGACTGGTGTCGCCCTTCTTTACTGCAATAGTTCTAAGGTGGTAATGTACCAAACAAAATTTGCTGGATCAGCAGTTCTGGACCTCAGAAGTCAGTTTCTTTTACTTGAAACAGCCGGTTGGGAGTTTCAGTTACTACCAACGGGAAGTTTGCAGTCTAGCTTGGCAACTAATCCGATTTTCGGTCAATGCGGCTTTTCTCTCCTTTGCCTGAAGATTCGGAAGCACTCCCCATACCCCAACCCTCCCTTCCCCAAACACCCGTTGACTGGAGGAATACAGGGAGT
The DNA here is from genome assembly GCA_027574985.1 of Umimayanthus nakama. Classification (NCBI taxonomy): domain Eukaryota; kingdom Metazoa; phylum Cnidaria; class Anthozoa; order Zoantharia; family Parazoanthidae; genus Umimayanthus; species Umimayanthus nakama. The sequence goes on along the minus strand of JAOBRG010073333.1, from coordinate 3,387 downwards.
GTAGTAAGCCCCTTTTGTAACCGTCGTTGCCATTTGCAACAGTTCATGGGCGTAGCAAGGATTTTCCCTTGCGGGGGGGTGGGGGGGGGGAGGCGAGGTGCATGATATTTTATGAGAAATGCTCACTTCTAGTAGAGGGACTGGGACATACAAATGATTGTTATACAGAGGAACAACAGAAAAGGGGGGCCGGCCCCCTTGGTTCCCCTCTGGCTACGCCCCTGCAGTTGTTGCCCGGTATTTCGAACATCAGTCTATTGTCGTTTTCATGAAGAAAACAAAGTCTTGATCGCGGAAATACAATACTAACCCTAACCCTAATTCAAACCAAGTTTAATTCTAAGTGAAGAAACTAAGTAAAAAGAAAGGAAACACAAGTTAAATAAGAAAAAAGAATTAATGTGTTTTGAACCCGTGACCAGCGTTCTAGTCCCACACACCATCACTACGCCACGGATTCGGATTCTTTTAACTGTATATATGTAGTAAAGGGCTTCGACCGTTACTGGAAAGTGGCAGCAACTGCTACCGAAAGTGAAACTAGCATGCCAAACCATTACGTAATTGTCCGAGTAGGAACTAGGCAGGCCAAATGCTTGGAACGCAGAATGGTGATGATTGCGATACCTATTTTAAACCCTTCAGCTCGTTAGCTTAGACACAAAAGTCTACCGTTGCTTCATCAGCTAGCACAGTTACTTCTCTTTAGTTGACTAATTCATTATCTTTTAGAAAAGTTTCTGAGTTGCATGTGGGTAACATAAGAAGTTTGAGACTCTTCTTGGCTTTTGTTTTGGAGTATCGTGACTGGATAAAATGTTGCAGAACAAACGAAGTGTTGCTTTAAAGTACGTACGAGCACGAAACATAAACTTTCTAGTGCGAAAAAGAGTGAAATGCCACAGTACAATAGAAGGTGAGCTTCTCGTATGCAGGTTGTTACTTAAGGTGGCTTAAAACAGTTTTTGAGATTTTTTCGCCTAAAAAAGGTTTGTATTTAATTTATTATATGGCTGAATGATTTTGTGTGCTGTGATTGGTCAATTCCAGGTCTGTAAGTAGCCGTACGGTATAAACCAAAATGTTTAAATAATTTTTCAACCATCATTGAGATAATTTTATAAGCTTTCCATTGATATATAGGTTTGTTGGTATCCGATGCGTATTAACGGAGTTATGTACGGAAAACTGAAAACACCGCTCAAGGTGAACGATAACCTTTTAAAATTTCTTTTCGAGATCAGGGTCGGAAAGTAATCTCTGTTTCTGTCGACAAGAAGTGAGAAGTGATGTCTACGTCGTTGTCTTTGTCCTGTCGTGTGATCAGCTAACCATTTACTTTTTCCACGTGGATCTCACTTCCAATTTCCCGCCTTGATTGATGAAGCCTTAACCTACTTTTTCTGCTCAAGGTGGAGGTTATGTGCAACGGAGAATTAATGGGAAAAGATCACACGCTGGAGTTCGTCTACATGACGAGATGGCGAGTGAAGGTTAGTGAGAAACTAATAATAAATATAATAATAATAACAATAATAATATTAATGATTATTATGATGATAATAATAATAACAAGATGGCGAGTAAAGGTCAGGTTATGAGTTATTTGTTTCTGCTAACACTGGACACCAGTATAGTCTTGATCAGCAAGAAAAGCATCCTATTTTCTGCCCTATGCACAAACAAACCATGAAAAGTTTGTTACAAGCTTCTATGGCCCTCAGATTTGGAACTCCATTAGCGAAAGTAGCCTCACTGTTCACTAGATGAAAGTCTTATTCGCTGTTAATATCCTCTAGACTCATATATCTATGTATTCATAATTCTCTTTTTCCTTCAATATTACATATCTTTATTTAAGTTACATTGTCAGCTTTGTTATTTAGTGTTCACCCGCCTAGATTAGCTTTTGTGGTTATGTAGGGTGACCTTCACCTTATTTTAAGAACTTTGCTTTCTTTTGGTAAGCCTGTAATGTAAAAAGTTTGGAGGTAAAATTAGATTGTTGTTGTTGTTGTTTTTGTTTTTATCTTCATAAGTCCAGGTACAAAACAGCTAGTTGGCGATGTTTTAACTGATATGACTGAACCGTAGCCAGGACCATTTATCAACATTTAGGGATTTGTAGGTCAGGGTTCGGTTCCTCCATATGAGCCGATTAACACTAGCCCAGGTTTAGGCCTACTTTTAGATGAGCCTCTGAATAATTAGGCACAAATTGCTAACTTAGTTAACTAATTTGGCGGTCTGGGAAAAAACCTTAAAGTGGACTTACTAACTCTATAATTTGAATTGTTAAAACAATCGTTTGGTCAAAACTGAAAACGACCGGTATTTTGGTCAATACTACCATTACCAATGGTGTTATTTTGGCTAAACCAAAAGAAAATGGTTAAAATAACTGGGGTAATGGTTAGTTTAACAAGAAATACAATAGTCAATCTTAAATTGAGTCTGACAACCACAAACATGCATGGTTATTTTAAACATGAGGGATTAGCGCTAATCGGCTTTTGAGGAACTTGTACCAGTATAACGATCTTCAAGATAATTCGGTGGGGAACGTATCAGTGTCACATGTTTGAGTCTAAACAGTAGTAGTGCATGGTGAAATGTCTGTGAGAGAGTAGAGCAGTAATACCGGTTGTAGTTTCGGTATTTCCGCCAGCCGAATGGAACGGGTCCAATTTTTCTTTCAAGTCAAAGCTTGGGCTCCATTACACAGGATTTGAAGAACTCCATTTATAAAATACCGTAAAATCCTACTTTTAAGCCCGCCCGGTTTTAAGGCCCCACCCCCCGGATATAAACCCATCCGTTTTAAGCCCTCCCCCGGATATAGGCCCATCCGTTTGCCACCAACGATTATATTATTCCGGGCGTGAGTCCCCCGTCCCCCATTTATAAGACCATCATCTGTGTATGTTTTTTTTTAAACTTTCATTCTGTTCCGTTCCAGTCGCATAAGTTGGTTTTTATAGTCAATGTTTTTGAAATAAATTGTCCGTTTATTGTGACGCACAATAAATTATTATTAACGTAACTCAAAATGTAGCGGTATGTTAGCTTTAATTCTCTTCTCTGATACGTTTTACCTCGTCGTTCCCAAACATTTTTTTATTCCGCTTAGTAAGCCCCCCCCGAATATAAGCCCCCCCCCGTTTATAATAATAATAATAATAATAATAGTTTATTTCCAAGCCTTTGGTAGTTGTTTAACTAAACAATAAACTATTATGATCATTATTACTATTGTTATTACTATTGTTGTTGCTGTTATTATTATTATTATTATTATTATTATTATTAATATTATTATTATTATTATTATTGTTATTATTATTATTATTATTATTATTATTATTATTATTATTATTATTATTATTA
>JAOBRG010073222.1:0-20974 GCA_027574985.1 Umimayanthus nakama | reverse complement strand
TGCATGAGGTTTCACTGGATTGGCTGAGCACTGACCACACTGTATGCTGATTGGTTGAAGCTAAATTCCAGTCTGTCCTTTCAGAAGCAATCGAAATACTTGTCTAGTGTTGATGTTTTTTTTTTATTTTGAACTGTTGGAACACGAACACAATTTGTTTACTATCAGCAAATCTATTACATTTTTTCTACTGGAAGTTTTTATTAATAATTTTTTTATGTGTTCTAAGCAGGGTTGAATAACAATCAGAAAGAAAGGACTGCGCACCTTTTGTGTTGTCCTCGGAGCCGAAGCTATTTTATTTTTGATTTCTCCTTTAAAGTTACTTTTCACTTTTTGAGCTGCTTTTAAATAGAAATTAAAATTTGAATTTGACTAGGCTTAGCTACTTGTGCAGTTTTTGTGGCTGTTGTCTGTTGACTGTACCGAAACTGAATAAACTACGAGATGATGATATCAATCTTGTCGTAAGGTTAAACCTCCAAACCCAAACAACCAATGCATGAAATTCAAAGATTGTGATGGAAAATTTACTCGCGCAAATAGTGCTTTTCAAAAAAGTTTCATAGGTTCATACAAAACTATGCATTGCAGATGGCTTGTCATGCGCTTCCGTCTGGCTCGCTCGGCGGGTGTTTGATTTCGTAGGAAACACGAAGTTTGTGTTACAATGAAGCTAGGCTGATATTTAAAATTTTAAGCGCGAAAAGTTTTTAAAAAAACTTGATTCGATACTTTTAAGAAAAGAAAGTCGTTTGACAAGTTATTAACGAAGAGTTCATGCAGATCTCATCATGTCAAAAACATGGTCACATTGGAGCTTGAAATCAGAAATTTGGTGGTTTTTTTTTTTTTGAATTTGCAAAATTTTGGGTTGGTCGGGTCCGTGCCCCAACAAATTAAATTGGTCTGGCCTTAGGTACTCAAAAAAGATTAAAACCCCATTGCTGATTTCTTCCTTCAATAAAATAACCCAGTCAGCAGTGGGTTTTTAGAGCCCAACACTAAAATGATAGTTAGTTACAAAATAAGCCATAACCCACATTCAAAACAAATTATCAGTTGAAAATGTTCCCCCCCCCCAAAAAAAACCCCAAATGCCCTTGGTGGAAACTTGCAAGATATAATATTTAGTTGAAACTCTAAATAGATATTGACCAAGTTTTTATGTACAGCCAAAAAAATACTGTACAAAATCTTAAACCCAAAAATATACTTAAAGTATGAAATAAAAAAACCCAAAGCTATTGAAGCCTCTACGTCACTTCAGATGTGAGTACCGTATTTAATCAGCCCCCCCCCCTGAATAAGTGCTGCACCAATGGGTCTAAAAATTAAATCAGTGCCACCCCCAAATAACACAACACTGGCCCCAATGCCTAATGTGCACTTGATATTCAAAACAGGTGGAACAAAACTTTTAAACTTTTTTGGTTTCAAAAATAACTATTTTGCCATTCAGTTTTTGATGTTCTTTTCTATCTCAGTGGGTTAAATACAAATTGCAAAACAAATATCTGTTGAAAGAGAAGAATTGTTCGATCATGAATACTGAATAAGTGCTGCCTCCTAATTATAAGGGCTGCCTCCAGATAAATACAGTACCAAAAAGTTGGAAAATTAACAACCTCGTGCCCCAATCAAAAAATGTTCTAATCCCCTGCCATAAAAACCAAAAAACCAATGAATGATACCGCTTTCCCAATTCCAAGTCCTACTCACCCAGTCCACATGCAAACATCCTGCTGTTAGCTGCCATATGAATGGAGTTGACAAACGGAGGGTTGACGTTGTAACTACTTCCGGTTCCGGTTTCATCGCTAGCACCCAGTTCCTGCGCGCTAATCTGACAGACTGACCGACCGGACGAAAAATCCCAGTTGAAAATGTTGTAATCCATACTTCCACTTACCAATTCCCAGGGTCTCTTAGGCCTGAACTGCACACAACAACAAAAGGCTGTGTGTCTTCTCGACAGAGTTTTGAAAAGCTTTGCACTGGGAAGCTCGAATATTTGAATTTCACCTGAATCATCGCCGGCTGCTAAAAAGCTGCTTTTGTCGTTGATGGTGATTTGATTAATCTCGTCCTTGTTTTGTTCAATTTCCCACACTGCCTTTGAAACGTTCCTAGTATCAAATAAGAAGATTTTCTTCCCACAGGAAACAAACAAGTGTTTTGGCTCCTTGCTGCAAAAGCAAACACAATTCACATCGCTATAAGTACAATCGGCTGAATCGCCAAAATCCATTGAGAACTTGGTTTGGGAAATTCCGTCACTGGACCAAAGAGACACAGTACCATCCTCGCCACCTGAAGCCAAAACTCCTTCTTTGCTATGATCGAGGGTTAAAACTGGCTGTGAATGACCTCCGCTCCATACGAATTTCTTCATATTTCCAAACCAACGTGAACGTATGCTGCTTACCGACTGTGTCTGAGAGTAATCCGGCAGTGGGATTGGGTCTAGTGACGTCATACCTAACAGGAAAAGGGTCCTGAACCTAGTAACCAAGGCAACTGCAGAAAACTATTAAAAAAAAATTACTGGTTGACTTTTAGCTTAATTTGACGCTATTTTAGATGCTAGTTTGATAATTTTTTCACAACATGCAAGCTAGGATAGCATTTCAAGATGAAAGCTAATAAAAGAGGCAAGAAATTACTATCTTTTTTCACTTCTTTTGGCTTCTGCGCATGGGAGTTCCCCCCACCATAAAAAGATAAGACTTTGTTCGATCACAATGTCACTTGATCCACTTAAATTTAGCTTCCTGAACCAGCTGCAGCAAAAGACAACTGGTTTAAGAGCTTGTGAAAAGAAACACCATTTTTTTCAATCAAACGCCTTGATTTATGGGAGTTTTTTTTGCATGAGATCCTTTTCTTGTTGCCAGTATGAGCCAAACCGAGGCACTTGCCTCTGTCATATTTTTAAAATTTTATTTTAAGCGTTGCTGGGGGCAACAATTGATAGAAAAAACTTGATCTAACAAAATTCAGTAGGAGTGTTCAAAGCTGCTGGATGTCGAACAAACAGCAACTCCCTGCAGGCCTGCACCCGGGGGGGGGGGGGTACTCTGGAGTAAAAAGAATAGGACTGAGTATCTGCTCCGACGAAGGGCTAACGCTCGAAACGTCAGCTAAACACTATATCCCACAGGCGAAAAACATACTATATCAACTTCTGTTGATCAAACCCACTTATTCAGCATACTCGCCCACGCAGACAAAAAACAGGTTTTTTTTCAAAACCAGTCTCCCAGTGTTTTTTAAAAAAAGAATAGGGATGACTGCGGCCGTCGGAAATCCTAGAAAACTACCCTAAAAAGATCAAGCCGTAAAATTTGCGCACCTTTAAACATACCTCCTGGTCAAAAATTAACCTAAGAAATACCCATGAACCAGAGTTTGTTAAAGAAGTCTGTCGAGCAACGCTTTGCTGGCAGTAGACTATATTCCACAGGTACTTTAAGGCTTACACTGGATGACAATGTTCTAGGGATTGAAATTGTCGTCGAAGAATCCGTTGATGTGACAAAAACAACGGTACTCAAAATTCATTCATTCTAGTCTCAATAAGCTTTTTTTTCTTTTGTATCTTTTTCAAGTACAGTATGTGTTACACGTTTTAATTAAAAAATACTAACAGAAAAGAAGTAATAGAAAGAAATGCTGCAGATTACAATTAAATAAGATAATTTACGTTAACAACTACTACCGATAACTGTTGTTTTAACACTCATTTGCTTGTTCCTTACGCTCTATCAGATATGGAAAAGTTTGGACCGTTTTCTTCGGATGAAGTCCATTTCTCTGTTTTGGAGACCAACTTGTCTTTCAATTAGAAATTTTTTCTCAACAGTGGTAAGATAAGTTTTGAAGTCTAACTCTTGCTCATTTAAGTAACAAGAGTAGATGTAGTACTTGGCAATAAAAAGGAGGTGGTTTAAAGGCAAGTTGTGCGTTTCCAAATAAAATTGCTTTGCCAACAAGTGGATACAGAGACTTATTTTGTTTTTCCACCATATTTTAAACTGCGTTCAGAATATCTAGTAGTGAAATAAAACATCTCCACTTAATTTCTCCACATAGTAAGTTGGAATTGTTTTCAAGAAGCGTCTCTTTTGTCTCTAAATCTTCTCACCCAGAGAGCTTTCAGACAGATCCATTGCATTGAAGTCTGGGGATTTCTCGCCTAAACAAGCGAGTTTTTTAACTTCAACTTTCTTCCTTTTCCATAAGAAAGTATATACTTTATTTGACTTTTTACACTTAGTCTTTTACATTTGGTACTGGGCAAGACCAAAAAACAGTAGAGAAGCTTTGCAAGAGCTAGTGTTTTTATTTTTGTTATCCTTTCTATTAAAAAGTAAGGTCTCTTTGTCGTCACAGGTTTGACAGATTTAACCTTCTCTTCGAAACTGCGTTGAATTGTCAAGTCTACGTTGTACGAGATATAATAGTTGCCCTTTTCTTGGTTTTCTACGTTTTCCGTTGTAAAAAGCGAAAATCATCGGCCGATTTCACGTGACCAAAAATTCAGGGCCTAGTGCCCAGTCCAGTGTCTGCCTAGAGAGGAAGTGAGTTACCAAAACGATGCACTGGTATTTGCATGGGTCATCCCTACAAAAGTTGTCAAACGAATTTTTACTACACTGCAAACACAATGTCTCGTGTGAAACAAATCAAATGTCACTTATTATTTACAATAACAGAACAAAACAAATGTTCATCTCGAATTTGATATCACTGTAGTGTTGCTCTGTACCACCTAAAATACCAAACTGTATAATCCTTTCAAATTCAGTTGATACGGTCAATCATGCCAAAACTAGAAAAATGAACACGGCTATGGCAGTCAGTAACACATACCTGTATCACCTATTTATCAAACTGTCAACCTCGTCCCCAGGGCCTTCTGGGTATTTTTCAAACTGGCGGGTCGCTCAACCTGCCATTTTGAAGTATACCCGGAAGGCCCTGGGGACAAGGTTAACAAACTGTAAGTAACCAGTTTCGTATTCCTGGTTGCCGCTGATTACAATGACTATAGACTCGTCTTTACAGCACGAGCCTCGTCTTGATGTTAATATTCACAAATACCGGCGCGATCTGAATCTCCAAATATACACAGAGCTGTGAATAGCTCATATTTATGAATATTTAACGTCAGGTCGAGGCTCGTGCTGTAAAAGCGAGTCTATAGTCATTGTAGTCAGAGGCAACTGGGAATACGAAACTGGTTTTTTCTTTGAAAGTTACTAATTGTTCAGGAATTGCGATACATTTTTTGTGTCGTTCCTTAATCCACGAAATTTGACCCTACCCGTTAACACGGCCAAATCTGTCTGGCCAATTGGTGGCCGTATCAATAGGGTTTCAATGTAGTTGTATATGATAGCCATTTGACCGGTGCTTTCTTTCCTCCAGGAACAGCGATGTTATGCACACAATTAAAAGTTATACATCAAAGCTTACTGGTACTGTTGTAATTTAGCTTTAATTCGGAAGATGAACTAAACACTTTAAAACTAAATTTGCCATTTCCCATATTCTTTATATGTAAAACCCAACAGACAGAAAAACCATACAACTGTCAGCTATCACACTGCAATAAAAGACGACCCGACTGTCAATCATTTTACAACTGGTTCACTCATTGCATCATCTATTCTATACATTAAATCTTCCATTCGTTGTTGAGAGTTGATGGAGTATAGAACTAGGCTAGTCCACAAATGTTTACGATGGGTGCATTTGATTGGTTAGTTCCGAAAATAATAAAGGTAGAGTAAAAACCCTTTATCATCAATCCAAACAGCGTGTATCTTTCGAAACATACAAGCGAGCGGTTGTTCCAAGTTCACCCAATCCTTTAGTATTTTAGATGTAACAAAAAAATCTAATTTCCTTTTTTAAAACCGAGACTCGACTACGAGACGGGTTTCTGAGGATTTGTGATCTGTTTCTCTTTCAAGACTGAAATACTTGTTGATTTTATGGTAGCATGGGAAAGGTCCTTTGATTGAGTTTCAGCGTGACTGTTTAATAAACTGTTTATTGATGATTGAGTTTGTTAAAAATTTGTTTTCACCATGAAAGAAAATTCTAAGGTCTAGATACTGGAAAAATACGCTAACTACCCGGCAATTTTGTGATCACCAATGGGTATGAACATGCAATTGATTACAAAGAGAAAACCAAAATCATTGAAACTTAGAATGTATTGATCTTATTTGAAATGGACAATCTCAGATGCAACACTGACCCACACCCAATTTCTTTAATGATAAAAAACTACATTATCTTAGCACAGCTACAAAATATCAGGAACCTACTACACTACAAGTCATTTTTTCACCATACCAAAGGCTAGATTTTCATCACAAAGTGAACCAAGGGGAAAAAATCTCCACTTAAAAATGTACATAGTACATACTATTACCACACAAATACTTGTATTTCAAAAATTTCGAACTGGTGGAACAAGATATGTAAGATTCGACCAAGCAAGTGCATATTTCTTTACAGTCAAAACCATTTCAAATTTGCAATTTCAGGTTACCTTTCCATCATATAATTATATTTCTTGAGTCAAAATCAAGCCATTCGCATTTTTGTTACTTGGACAACAACTTCTTTTCCAATGTTTCGTTGTTGGCAAGTCTCATCCACACTAACTCGAACGAAATCTATTAAAGCACTGCTTTAAATAGTTTTGGCTTAGCAACAAAGCCCCCCTATTCTATGCTCGGGAGATGTCCAACATCACAACAAATTTAGTGGTAATGAAAGACTAAAGGTGATTTTTGCTCTTATTCCTGCTCGCCTCAGTTCACACTTTTATTCTACAAGTGTGCTGAAAATTCATACATGGAAACTCTTCACTTACAGAAAGTGATAAAATAAGCTTAGTCATACAGGGTTTTCACCTACTGATTCAACAGTTAATTTTCTTAGAATAAAATGCCTCTGTAATTCAAAGGTAATGACAAACAGCAGAAGGAAGAATGATTGCTAGACGGAATGTGGTAGACTTCTTAGTGTTGTTTCTATGCAGTAATTTAAACCTGTAATGTTCTTTGTATGTGCTGCAACTTTTCCATTAAGAAACACTTTCATAACAAACCTTGCAATAAAATATACAGAGTTTTTCTTTATAGTTATCAAAATTTACTTGGTAAGAATTTGTGCTATGTGTTTCATGGTCATACCTTCCGTTAATAATACATACTATTGTACACTATACATAGGTTTCTTGTTTGTCTTACATCCTCAGACAAAACCTAATAAAAACATATTTTGAATACTGTGCGTAACCATGACCACTACAGGTTTAGGCCTTGCCCCATCCCATATGCGTATATACATAAAGGGCTTGTTTAACATGGCTTGTAGGCCAAGAGTTTTCTTCAACATCACTGGTTCGAATTTTGGTCATCTGTATCCATGAAACCATCCTGGGAAAACTCTGATTCATTTTCAGAAGCTGGTGATGATGGCATCGAGGAAGGAGATGATGTCACAGTACGTGATGGAACACTGTCACTAGCTACAGATGAGGTTCTAGATATGCGAGCCACTCTACTATTGGTTGCAACAGCGGGTGACATACCCTGTCCTTGAGGAAGAGGTGTAGCAAGAGGTGACTGAGGTGCAGCTGCAGCTGTCAGTGGTGACATCCTGGCATTTGCCGAGACCAGAGGCGATGCACCACCCAAGGCCGAAGATTTACTGAAAAGTCAAAAATGACCACATGTTGCTTTCACATATTTACAAATTTTTAATACAAGCTACCTATAACTTTAACAACAAAAGTTTCTTAATTCCCAGATACAACATCAAGCAAAACAAACACAGACACCAACTAAGGGGCCGTCAGAAAATTGATTTGTTAACGCTTAACGTCCAATGGACGTTAAATAAAAGAAAAGAGAGGCTCATCGTCAGATTTCTCACCTTGGAGTTGCTGGACTAATGCTGCTAGGCCCCAGGCCTACCGGTCCTGCTCGGGCCATATCTGCAACATAAAGAAAAGTCTTATCAATACAAACTGAAGATTTCCACATCTAAAGACCAGTCAAGAAAAAAACTTGTGAGAGGCTAGTCTAGTTGGTAAGATCTGATTGCCAACCAGGAGGCCTCAGGCTCAATCCCCAGCCTTGTCGAAGGCTGACCTTTGGGCAACATTCTTTTGCCACTCAATCCATGGACAGGGACCTTAAGCCCTTAGTCTGGCCCCTCAACATTTCTATCGAGGGCTTAATTGTCTGAGACAGAAATCATTGTTGACCAATAACAGCAGTCTGACCAAGACCCTCAACTATTGAAACATGCATTTACTGTTAACAGGTTGCCGAATAGTCCCAGGGAAATACCTAAAATGTGTTGCAACATATCATGAAAATCTGAGTTGAGCAAAAATCACAATAATATTCAATGTCCAGAAAACTGGCCTTTGCTCTCCAGCAAAGTAAAAAGTATGTTTTCACAGCATCTTCTTCAATAGTGAGACAGTGGCAGCTATTGTTTTTGCCATGCTTAAATTATTAATCACCAGGCGCACTGTTCAGAGCTGCCGTCATGCTTAAAGAGCACTAAACATGCAAACATGTTCACTCACCAATGACGTAAGGTTCAAGTGCCTTAGGCACCATTGTTCTGGAAAGCTTCAAGTTATCTTCAGAGCACTGCCCTCGCTCCAAAGAAAACGCCATTCCCATTCGCTTGAGAACTTCAATGTCATCATGGATCTCAAAGGTATTATCAAAATTAAACAGATATTCAAACCTGAAAAGAAACAAAGCAGTGTTATAACAACTTTACATTTCAAACAGAAGAACCTCTTCCCCCCCAAACACTCTCACACACACAACCAAGTACTAATGGTGCAGAAAGAATGTCCATTTCTTTCTATGGGCACAAGAATCCATCTCCTTATGACCTACTCTGAGAAATCCCTGGTTAAAACCAGTTTATCTACCACAAAATTTCACAAAGCTGAGGCAAGAATTACTACTCAGTCTGTTTGAAACACGTGGATGTAAATTGTGATTCTTAAATGTGAACTCAAAGAGTTTTTCAAGCAAGAATGTGTGTTTCTAAGCCAATCAAGAAATGGGGTTCAGCTACAACCCAATCCAACAGGCCTATTCTTCCTTGTGCTTGGGTGATTTTAAAACTGGAGATTATTTTTGCTAATTCCTTCACAAAGAAAAAACTGAATCAAACTTTGCCCTGTACCTTAGAATAGGGTAGAGATATGGAAAGAGAAAGAATCCCCAAAGTGTTGTTTTTTAGCCCACACTTCCCAAAACTGAAACACCTGAACTGTCTCTTTTATTAATAGTTTCTTTTTTGAAGGAGAAGAACTTTGTCAAATCTTAGATAAACTGCCCCTGTGTAGGATCATTTACTTTATTCTCATTACTAGACAACTTATTTTGTATGGATAATACAAGAAGAATTCATATATTGATAGACTCTAATGCACTCAAAGGGCTCACTTACTTGTCATTTGATATACTGCAATCAATAACGGTTTTCTTGCTTGTGTTGACAATAATAAAAGGCAAATGAATTGCTGTGTTAGGTGGGGGAGGCCCTCGCTCTTTCTCATCTTTCTTGTTTCTTTGAACCAGATTTTTAAATGCAATTTGCTACAAGAAAGTGGTTTAAAACCAACAATTAGCAACACAATTATCCAAGTTGTAGCTACATCAGTCTGCAACTTATACAATGCCACAGTAAGTAGCCTAGTTTGACAAAATCAGCAAGGCTTATTAATAGTAATAATTTAAAAGAAGCTACTTGCAACACAGACCTGTAAAATTAGTTCTTGTAGTTGTGCCGTCTTTTGTTGAATTCTTTCCTGTTTTTCCTTTTTCTCTTCCTATATTCAAGAAAAGGAAGGAAGCCATCGCAACAGATTAAGTCCTCTAAAGGTAACACGAACAAGTCTTCAGTCAGAAAGAATACAAAACAGTGTATAACAGCCTGGGGATTCTTAAAGCTCAATCAGTGTAAAGAAAGGCTCCAACATAACTGTGTTGCATTTCAAGATGTATGAAGTTACTGCAATGATGTATATACATGTATGTCACTGATCATGGAAGACTTCACATGCCATATAGCCTAAAATCCCACATTAAATCCCCAGTTTTAAATTCCCTGGTTATAAACAACCCTCCAAAATTACAAGCCAGTCTACTTGCTAACAAATTAGAAGTTATAAGTAATATGATGTACAATGCACAAGTACCATCTGACACTGCTAGATTCCACTAAACTGTCTCAGTCTATAGTTTCCTTGTAAACAGGTTCGGAGAATTTTATTTTCATCTTAGATAAACTTCTGTATATGATCTTTTGCCTAGTTCTCAACTTGTTCTGTATGGATAATGTTACTTGTTCTGTTTAAATAATGTGAGGAAAATATAAAAACTGACAAACTGGCTTGGGCTGAAAGGGTTAATACTAATATCAACTCTGACTGGTGCTTACCTCGAGCTGTTGGCACTCTTGTGCTGAGTTGGTTGGCAGACCAATCCACTTGATCTCCTTCTTTTCCTTTGATATGATGTTCATTGCCATCAACACATTAAGAGCATCGTACACTCTCCTCCTTATGTTCTTCTGGTCATAAGCCTGTAAATAAAAGCACCACAAGACTTAACCAATAAAAAGGTATTAAATCCTGCACAGCCTCGTTTTTGAGGAGTGCGAGTGCAATCGCGCTCCTCAAAATTTTCCCAGGAGGGTACTTTTTAGCATGCCTAGGCGATTAGCAGGTCGACTAATAAAAAAGTTCAAAAGCAAAATATCATTTTTAAAACAAATCTGTGGAGCCGTTAAAGATCACTCTCAATCTTTTCGGAAAAGTAGTTTGAAGTTTGATTTCCGTTCAACACCGTCACTTGCATTACCATTATGCACAAGAAGCAATTCAGAAGATGAAGATTTGTTGTACAGTGGATCCAGTTCTTCTTCTTACATCAGCAGCAAACCAGCCTTTCTTTCCAGCGGTAGCGATACTGAATAACTAGTATCCAATGAGAACATTTAAACAGAGTTCTAGGGGAGCTAAGAGTGTATTTCATTTGACACTCTGACGTGTTTCATAAAGGCATGTTTTCAAAACTTGAGATTAGTTGATTGCAACATATTTATTGCGTTCAACGAAGGAGAACACATAATATTCTGGTGGTTTTCATGCGGGTAACAGCTTGATGCTAGCTGCTTTTGTGAAATTTTCGACTGGCTGGCAAATGCCTCATTATGGTGAGGAATATGGAAAGCCAATCAGAGCACTCGAACCCAGTCGCCAAAATGTCCACACCCACAGACCAGGTTTCACCGTGACACAAAATTTGCTGCAGAAGGAGAGTTTCGTTTCCAGGAGTCAAGGCGAGGGAGTCAAGCAAGAATCAGAGAAAGAATGTAAGAACTAAAGAGTAAATTTTGAATCATAAATCTGACTGTTGCAAAGAAATATGAGTGAAGCTGTGGATCACAACACCAGCAAGTTTTGCGGTGATGTATTTATCAGGAAAGAGACGTTGTTGCGTTCGGGCTGTTTTCCTTGCACGTGCATTTGGCTGGTTGCTAATTCTGATAGATTTCTTTAAAAAATTGGTACTGAGTGTTTTGCAAAAGTTTAAGGGAAACGAGAACTTGCATGAATTTTCCGCGTCAGTGCTCGACCGTGACCGCAGCGAATCGAGTTTTAGTTGGCAAATGTCACATCAGTTCTCGAGTGATCACACATCCTATCTTGTCTTTGTTACAACTTGATTGGGAAAAAAGGCAATGAGTGTCATTTTGTTCACACGGTTACCAAATGCCCTCATCAATTTCAGTTGCTTGAATCCAGAATTAAACTCTTTACAAGGCTTCAGTACAGTTCGGAACAGTCTTGTTTACATTTTGAAATTCATAGGATCAGGAGCGGAACTAATATGATGGCGGTGGAAAGTTGTTCACTTATCTGACGAATTTCAACACTGTTAGTGTTATCCTTATTGCTTATGCTATTGTTGTGACTAACATGAAGAACTAACCCAGAAGGCGGACTGATACACCAAGTGCTGTGCCCAAAAAATAATTCCGAAAGCTAAATTCGCAATTTTTCCGAGGAGGTTTGAACGCATTCTCCTGATCTGTGATTACTTCTAGTTATTAAAGATGAATTCTTTAAAATTGCGGTACTAGTAATTACTTTGTCACGTTTACAATGCTTTATTTTAAGAGTAGTAGTTAGGGGAGTGCGATTAGCATGCCTGGGCAACCCCAGGAGGGTAATTCTTAGCATGCCTAGCATTTTCAAAAAGGAGGCCTCGATCCCTTCTGAGAATATGAAAAGAAGTATAAAGCAACTTAGGATTACTGCATTATTGGATGCTTGGTGTCCCAAGAAAATATTTATGCATCTACACAAGAAAGGTGTTTTCTAGCTTCCACTTACCACTAAGTCCAGGATATTTAAAGACAAATTATACACTCGTCCACGTCGTGTGAGAATTACTTTGCTGACAGATTTTGATTGACATTCACAGTGAATGAGCCAATCAGTATTTCCCGTCTACCAGCGGACGGAATTCTCCAAAAGTGTAGTTTTTCAGCAGATGGTCTTTCTCCTCCCCTTCCCGAACCTCCTCCCTTCAATTTTTTTTTCATGCAAGAAATCGAGTTCCCTTCACTGAATTTTTCGGCTTTTCACAAGACCGCAGGTAAGCAGGCTAAGCCTAGTCTGAATAGGGTTAAAGGTATTTTGGGAGTAGCCCCCTCACAGGCTGTTGGTAGGGGGGCCAATGGGTATTTTCTGGGAACATCCATTGTTAAAAAAAAGAGTTTTTTCCAAGACACAAACCAACCTGATCAGTAGGCGACAGGTGTTTCTCTGGATCACTAAACTCATGCACAAGTTCGTCTGCCACCTGCAGGACACAACACAATTTATCGTTACTCCTGCCGTAAACTCCATTATCTACAGGGTTGTCTCTCACCTTTATTCAAATCTCAAAAATAATATAATTATATTGAATATTTTTTTTCCGGGTTTCTACTTGTTTAAAAAATAAAATCCTGACTCTTCCTTAACCAAACTGATTAATTATTTTAATGTTCAGCACATTAAGTCAAATTCTGCTAATCTGGCTCCACGGCCAAAATGAGCCTATCACTTGAATTCTTAGCAAAAAATGGACAGCACAGCACTTAACATTTGCCCACACAATAGCATAATTCCGATATTTTTTGCAAAGGATGTTAGCAAATTTCAAGAGAAGAACAGACTGAACTGGGTCACTTACCTCATTGTAGGAAGTCACACCTTTCTGTTGCACCTTTTCACAGACTTTCATGGAAAAATGTCTGAGGCCTTTTCCTGTCTTGTCCCCTGTTGGCCTCCCAGCACTTGATAGTCTCTTTCCCCTTTTCCTTCATAATAAACACCAAGATTTTATAATGTCAAGATTTGCTCATTCTTGCACAACAAGTTACAGATCACACTTTCTCTCCCTTTAGGGGCTCTCCCAGATACACCATATATGCACCTGTGGTCCAGATAGTCCACAAAGTCCTGGGACTGCATGGTGCAATATAGCTCCTGTGGTACAGACAAAGCACCAAAATGATAGTGTAGTGGACTGATTTTTTTTTTTGGAAACTGATAGACAGTGAACAAGATGGCACTTTGCCTGTGTACAGTTAGTATTCTTTTCATTTTCAGGAAAACAAATTAACAAACCTCTCTCCACTATCCAGCAGATCATTTTCTCCAAAGTCATGTCTTCTTTTCCTTCCACTACCAGGAGTGTTGATTCTACAAGACAAGTAAAGTAACATTTAACTTCCATTAATGAGAGATCAAGTCCAACTAGGGCAAAAGAAAGCTTCTCTTTTGCTTACACTCGAAGAAGGGTCTGGTGCAAAAAAAGACAAAAAAAACCCAACTGATGTCATATGATTAATAAGATTCTCCTTGTTACTGTGAAAGGGCAAAAAGAACCGGGGGGGGGACTGGGGACTTGATCAGCTGTCACTACCTGTGGGGTACTCCCATAAATTAGACACAAGGGTTTGTGCCACCCAATAGTTCTTGGGAGAGGGGTACTCCCATTTAGTTTGGGTGGGGGTGCACCGCTGGGTTCGACAAAGCCACACCCTTACCTTGAGTAAATTTTGCAAATTTTGCTACCCTATACCAGACTGACAAATTCTCAATTGTTCTCATGACAATTTTGGTAGGTTTTCTAATTGCATTGGGGTGCAAAGCTTTACAGAAAAACTGGTACTTTTAGGATGATTGTGTTCAATTGACTCTGTTCCAGAATAGGAATAAGCAAAACAAACATTTGTTCAATCTTATTGGTCACAATTCCTGCAAAGCTAGAAGAAAAGCACAACTGAGTTATATCTCTCATCAAAGTTTCTACCTTTACCTAGATATTACTGATCTGTAAATCAGGATCTAGAATTTTTAAATTTTATTTTTATTCCTGGATAGATGGAATAGAGTCTATCTAGTACACCCTAGACTCATCAAAATGACTAATTTCTCTAAATTAGGAGTAGAAAATAATTTAAACTGGGTTTAAGTTTGAAATTTGGTGGCACACCCATCCCAAACCCTATAAGTCACAAACATAACTTTGATCATTTCAACATCTTTATTTCTTTGTACCTTGGCCATGTGTTAGCTGGAGAGCTTACTATTGGTGCTGCTATAACTGCAGGTGTCCTTGGAGTGCCGCTAACTGTTACAACGTGGTGTGATGGTGGTGTCCCAATAATCTGAAAATAGTAATTCAGAATAAGTTTGCTATAACTTTGTAATAAACTTGCCTTTTGTGAGAGATTTTCTAACACTATTCCAGAAAGGAAATAAACAAAATTATTTATTTTAAATCTCTGGTATTCTGGTAATGCTTCATTATATTCTGACTTAAAGGTAGCAACCATTTGTTGCAGATGTTCACAACTAAATTTTTTAAAATGATCGTGAAATATTAAATTAGTTAGGCACACAATGCCAAGAGATAACAGTGGAGATCTTGAGGCTTTGCTGGGAAAAGCTAAGATCCTTGGTTAAATTTAACCAGCATATCAAAACACACAAATGACGGCTTTTCGCCATTGCAAAAACATACCTGAAAAAAACTAAAAAACTGAACTTCAAGTCCTGGTCTTCAGTTATATACACCTAATTCAAAAAAGGTTGTCTACTGAGTTGTTGCATTGTGCATTGTGTATCATTGCATTCCCAGACAGCAATGCACTATGGATGTAATGAATTTTTAAATCAATGTGCAACGCATGCCAAGACCGCAAACTATTATGGTTCATATTGCTTCCAAGGCTAGTACAGGCCAAATGTTGCTGTCTCATACTAGGCACCTACAATGCTATTTAAAATGTTGTTAATTCCATGGTGCATTGCAGTCTGGGTATATATAATTAGGTGTATACAACCCCAAAGACTATCACTGAGCATTGACCATTTTCTCAGTAATCAAACCAATATTAACTGACCCACGCTTGGTGTTTTAATGAATCACATACCATTGGCGACATTTCCACTGTCTTAGGAAGAATAACAGGTGACATCTTTGGGGATCCTATTGCTATGGTCGCTGAGCCAGAAGGAGTCAGACTGCCTATTATGACAAAGTAAAACAATAATTATAGTGTCACATTATGTACACCCAACTGACTTGAGTTGTGGAGGTTAATGTGCTTAGAATGGCAACTCCTTAGTTGGTAAAGATGTTTATTTTTGTACATCTTGGACTTCACAATTTTAATTTTATGAGTCCTCACTTTTAGTAACAAGCTACTTGGTACCAAACACTACTTATGACATTATGCTGAATTCTCCTAAACTGTCTTTGTAGAATTTTTGTAAACAGGTTGGGAGAATTTTGGTTATCTTATAGAATTTTCTTTGTATGAAAATTTTGCTTTAAACAGTTCATTTTGTGTGGTTGATGTAAGGAAAATTTATATTACTGACTATAATCTGCCTGCGGCTAAAAGGGTACAGATTAGTTTACAACAGTAAAGACAGGCATGCCTTTTGACACCCCCCCCTCCACCCCACCAATCGGTCAGTTTAACTTTTTGAAGGGAATTTAATGTTCAAGCAAAACACAAAATAGAGAAAATATAAAAACTGAAATCGAGCTATGGACTTCTCACTAGGAAGGCTCACCAAAAACTACCCAACTAAACAAATTCAATCTGTTGTTACATTCTATAATTTATCAGAGTTATTCACTCTTGTATGGTCCAAATGAATCATTTTGTTCTGCTACTCCTGACCAATGCTATATTCTTAATGACTGGTTTATGCATTTTTTCATTCAATGCACACATGCATCAAATCAACCACTGTAACACTCAATAGCTACTTTCAAATTATAAATAAAGTCTATTACGCATCAATTTTGAGATACTTGGCAATAATCTAAAACCTGGAACTAGAACTGGACTTAATCTCAATGACATTCTTAATTCAGCACTTTTACCAAGTTGTGACTGAGAGGTCAAGTAATTTATTGAAAACTAAAGTAAAAGGAAGACAAAAAAACCCAATTACTGCTACAGGTATAACAAATTACATTTTTTTGAATGAGAAGATTTGGAAGGAATCAGACACTTGTTAGCCACGTGACAAGATTCAAGATGATAGAGAATACTTTACTCTGTCTTTTCCTTTCCAAATCTTTCCACATTTGTGCAAAAAAGCTACAAGTCCAATTTAGATCTCTTCATGGAAATCTTTCTGTCATTGTGAAGACAATGGATTTTCAATCGTGATTGTGAACATGCAAGACTCAGACTTACGTCTTATCATTTGATGTCACCAATGGTAGACTGGATGTAGATGGGTGAAGGACTTTAAAGAAAGTCTAGGGCATGGACTGAAGTGATGTATAAAAATGGACAAATGCTTTGTCTTGGTTTAATTTTCTCCTTACTTCATAAAAATCAATTGGTTGTTTGACATTGTATTTTTTGTGTTATGCAAGTTACCTTGAATGAAAACAAAAGGATTCGAGTGTAATACACACCTCGATTTTAGAGGTATGCAGGTGATTTGTGTGGTTTTACAGAAAAAATGTTGTGATGATCACCTGTTGTTTTTAGTTTCATTATTTAATAATTTAACTTTTATTTTATTTTTTAAAGAAAACACTCAAAATAAGATTCAATTTTATTTTAATTCTGCAAAATTCATGTCAGTGGTGTCATTAAACAAATAAATAAAAAAAAAGTCTGGCCTTAATGTTATCAGTCAAGAATTTTTGCAAGGTTGTTCCAGTTTAATTCTTGAAGCATAACCAGTGGCGCATTTAGGGGTGGGGCCCTAGGGGACCAGGCCCCCCTTTTGGCGGAATATTTGCAAAGGATATGTAAGAAATGAGCATTCAACAACAACAACAACAACAATCCTCTTTAATGATTTCCATGTATCATACATACATGAATTACAAATTCATTCAAAAGCTATTCAAGGGGTTTTGATGCCCCTCTATTTAGAAATTTATAAATTACAGCTTCTGGGCCTCCTCTTTCAAACATTTTTGAATCTGCTCCTGATAACACTGGCCAGGAGATAAGGCAATGACACTGCAATCAGAAACTGTAAGAACTGCACGAAGTTCATGAAGCACCTAAATATGGTGTTTGGAGACCCCCACCCCACCCTTTCAGATTCTTGATATAAATTACAACATAAAACAAACTTAACTAAAAGCATTCCTTACCAAATCAATATTGAGAAAATTTGAGGAATCAAAACTCAATAAAGTGTGAATTTAATTACTGCCTTACAAACAGAGCACCAACTTGTAAAGACAGTTATAGCTGCTTTGAGAGAACAAGGGGTTTTTTCTGAAATGTAGACAAGAAGCTATAAAGTACATCTAAACATTCAGATCAGACAAAACAATGCATAAATTTTCGGATTTCATAGTCGAGGGAACATGTCAACAATAATCCCACGTTTTAATATTGCTGTGTACGTATTCAGAAGTACGATAACAATAGGTCCAGATCACGTTTGTGTTTGCCAGCCATGGCTGTTCCTGTTTATTTTTTAAGCACCAGAATCCTTGCAAGTTATTGAAATACCTTCCCTTTCTGAAAAACAAGATGTATCTATTGCATGAGCCATAGGCTGCAGTGAAGGGCAGAGCTTCAAAAGCCAAACAGACATTCCAATTCTGGTCCATTTTTTTCTAAGTTTTCACCTGGTTTTAAAGAAAGTATAACGAGAATCAAGTATTTGCTTTCTTTTTCTTTTTCCTGGAATTTCAAAAATTGAAAGCTGACACGAAAGAGCCTTCAAACAGCCTTCAACAAATGCAACTCGAACGAGTTTATTTGCAGAATACAAACTGTGTAACAGTAAATTTAAAAATAGACGTTCATGAAATATCGCGATTCGTTAGAAACAGAACTGAGTACCTGCACAAGTTAGTACATGAAGAGACACTGAAGGACATGAAAGAAGAAATTGTCTAACTCAATCTCAGATCTGCAGAGAAATTAACACTCACAAGTTTGATCAGTGCGATCTAACTCAACAACTGAATAAGTAAACATGATATCGCTACTTACTTGTCGTTCGATTTGATGCTTCCCTCCTTCCAACTATTTCGCCATTATTTTCGATCACACCAACCTAAAGCAAAAAAACAAACAAACACTTTGGCACAAGCAGTGGAAAACCAAGCCACTGAAGACCTGTACCTGCGTGTTACAATAGACAACTGTAATCGTGTCCTTTAAAAACAACTCCAACGACTAAAAGTATCGATGACTTGTGGAGTTGACTTCAGTCGGGGCGGCAGAATTTCAACAATTACTCTAATACCCAGTAGTTAATGGCAAAATCCAAACGTGTTCTAGTCTGATAGAAGAGCCAAGTTCCTGTATTCGTTTTCATGAATATGAAACGCAAATGAGAAAGCAATGGCGGACAAATTTGAATATCTACAGGAAAGCGTGTTTGAGAAAGATCTGTAGATTAGACCTGGAAGGGAACTAGTTTGATTACCTCTCTTGCAAGTGGCTCAAGTCCATTGTCCTTGTAAAATTTCAAAAGGTCTTCCTGAACGCCAGATCCACTGCGATTGAGCGTTCCTTTCGTTGGAGTCACGGGATTACTTTTTACAGGACTTGGCTGACCTGCGACAGATTTTAATATTCAGTATTCCTCCATTTACAAAAGAATCAAGCGAGTGCTTGAGCTGCGGAGACGAAGGGCGATTTCTAAAAATGAAAGATACTCTGAAACTCCGCATTTCTGCTTAGTTTTTACTGTTTGTATTCAAATCACAACTCAACCTCAAACGAAGTTTTAACACAAAGCTTTGAAGCTTTTCGTGAACGCTTGTAACGAGAACCAGTACAGTAGCCGAGTTTTCATCCATCGCCGTTAATTCCGTTTATAATGCACACGTGTAAACAAGAGAAAGCTACACAGCCTCACCTTCTAACCAAAGACTAGTTAGCGTAGCTCCTGGATTCGACATGAGTAGCGATCGCAAGGAACTTGATGGCAACCCACTAAGGACGGCACGATCGCATGGATGAAGAAAATTCAGTAAAACCAGTCTGCGATCGGGCGTCAGAACAGCTCTAACTGAGCCACGAAAACAGCTTCGATCTCGGCTTTTATGTTTTCAGTCTATGGGGCCGGGTGCTAGTTACTGCATTTCATTTTCATCAGCACTTCTTTTCAAAAGTTTCTAATGCAAAAATGAAATTGCATTCCCCACAACTACTCTTCCCGTGTTAAGCGGACATGTTTTTGCACCAACTTTGGCCCTGACAAACGATCTTCGCGGTGGGGTTTAATTTTGCAAGCTGATTGGACAATTATTAACCACGTGCTCTTGCTGACATGCGCACTTGTAACACATTCTTGAAATTACTCTGCTGCCTCGTTCGCGGGAAAATGAACTCGAACACTGATTGGTCAGAATCGTGTGGGAATTTCCACTCACAGGCCTTGATTTTCATTTTGGACTGATGCACGGCAGATCTAGAACTGGCTATCAATTCTATGTGCTGCTAAATTCGAACTTTGGATCTTTGGACAGTCATTGTGACTTAAGTAAGTGAGTTTCTGAAAATTTTAAATCACAAAACAGCTGTTTTCAACCACATAAAAACAAGTTCAGTACAACAAGATGACCTTGCCACTAGTTATAACTGCAGGTACTCGAGACATGCTTGATGAAACAGCTTCATACGTATTTTAAAATTCAGTTGCAAAGCATTTCACTGCTAGCAGAAGTTTCACAAAGTCTTTTTTAAAGACCCTTTTGTTTCAAAACCTTCAGATTGTTCAGACACCAGTTTCTTAAGAGCAAAAAGGCAGCCGTATAATACTATTAATATTTTCTGTAGCATAATCTGATTCGGTCGAATCTATTCAGATATACACTTCCGATGGGGTGGATCCGGTTATTCATTGATGAGTACGCTAGAGTTGGACGAAGGTGCTATATATAAACAAAGTTATTTTTGTTTCACTCAGCATAACCAATACTCATCATCTTTATAACGCCAGAAGTGAACGATAGTTTCAAATTCAAATAAAATTGAAATTTATCACTAAGGTTTTTAAAATCAACTGAATAAACGAAAACACCAATCTGTCCCGACTAACTGCCCTCCCAATAGCCAAACAACGCCTGTAAACTTTTGAAAATTCGACTTGCGTGCGCTTCAGCCAAAGAACGTCAAGAAAAAAACCCCAATGATTTGGCTTTGCCGTAAAACCTTAAAGTTTGCGGCCCGATTACAAAGACTACTAAAGCCGATTTTGTTAAAAAAAACCCACTTTCATCTAACAGGGACCGCTGAGCAACTTAAGTTTAGGAGGGGGGCTCAATGATGACTCGATACTCCAAGGAGGGGGGGGGGGGGGGGGGCGGAAGGCAAATTTTTATAACGC
>JAOBRG010073111.1:0-17421 GCA_027574985.1 Umimayanthus nakama | reverse complement strand
ACCAGTAATATTGTTTTAAGTTCGGTTGGGTGGCTCTAACCCCATCTACTGACCATGTGTTTAGATATGAAATAGATGGACGTCATAATTTGTTGAAACTCCCATCCCTAGAAGCAGTTTCTGTTTATTGACCAGAACGAACTGTTTAACTTCAGTCCCTGTTTACACTGGACCATTGTATTGGCATCATTGGTGGAAGGCCAAAACACTCTCTTTACTTTGTCGGATTTCAAGGTAATCTCCACAATATTTTGCTTGTACTGAGTTTAATTCCTATCTATAGTTGAGCTTCCCGGTTTGTTGATATTGTCACATCGCTATTGGTGAGTTTATTAAAGAGTGAATCCAGGATTCGTGGCAGGTGGGAGAATAGCTACAAGAGGACTACCCAAGGCTAATGACATTCCGACTTTAGTAAAGATGACATCACTTCATTTTGTACAATCAGACTTCCCGTTGAGTCCTCGAAAGTTTTTGATTTTACGCTTTAAAGGCTTTAAATTATGTTAAATTTGCCAAAGTTTGTCCTTAAGGTCTTGAGAGGTCTTAAATTTTTTCAAGAACTACTGTAGCGAAATAAAAACAGCTTCGCTTGTGTTTATATCCTGTTTTAGAAACATTCTGTGACGCAACAGAACATAGGAAAGTGTCGAGAGAAAACTGGGCGAAGTCGAATTGTCCTCTGCTGTACTAGTGTTCTACTGCGTCATAGCGCATTTCTAAAACTGGATACAAATACAAGCAACATGGTTTTCTTCCTTTTAGAAAATAATTTTCAAAATACTAACAATTGAATCATCTATCTTCCGTCAATCTTATTGGACCTTTATTATTTTTCTCTGGAACCGTGACGTTATTCTTGATTTCTGTCACGAGTTTTAAGGCCGCCATACACTAGACAATTTTTTGTTGGGAAGCCAACGATTTTGTGTCGTTGACGGAAAATCGGCCCTGTGTGGCGGTTCCCAATGTGGATCGGATCCGATTTTTTGTCGTAAGGAAATATGTGCAGTGCTAGATCCAAAAACGTTTTGTCGGGTCTAGTCGCCTAGTGTGTGGCAATGACCGATAATTTATCGGGACTCTTTTGCGCGTCAGTCAATGAGAAGCGAGATTGTTTTTGAAAACAACAAAGGGACGTGTGTCCCGTGTATGCTGAGCACGGGGGCCGGTAGATTTAGTCTCCGGTCTCATGACGAAAAATCGGCTAGTGTGTGTTAAGCCACGATCCAAACAGATATAGCGCCGACAAAAAATCGGAGGCTTCCCGACAAAAATACGTCTTGTGTGTGGCGGCCTTTACTGAATCTATGTTCTATGTATCATGGTTTAAGTTTGAAGTTTGCATGTAAAGGGGGCTTTCTTACTTTACTGTTTTTTTCCAAAACATTTATTGTATCGTATAACAGGAGCTATAAGCTACATCATTTTGCCCGTATCGTAACTTTTATAAAAATTGAAAAAAAACTTGTCTGAAAGCTCAAAATTCTGGTTTTAAAAGTTCTGAAGGGGTCGCAAAGTTCATTAGTTGCTGGCCCTCCAGGAACCATGATAGTTCATTCATACTCTCGTGCTCAAAAAAAAGGGGGTGGAGGGGGGTTCGATTAAACGGGCTGGGGGGGCTTCAAGGATACTGAAGAACTCTTAAACGGGGAGGGGGTCAGAATAAACGGGGCTTGGGTAAAAATATAAGAGAGAAGGAATAAAAATAGGATTATCCTTAAACGAGTAAGGATAACGAACACCGAGAGTCTCCCCCCCTGTTTCTTCTGAGCACGAGAGTGTATATGTTTGTTGTATTTCAGATGATCATATGATCAATCTCGACCCTCACTACTGTCAGCCAGTGGTGGACATGAAGGATGAGAACTTTTCCACAGAAGTAAGTACATGTTTTTATCATTTGGGGATAACGGCTATCTGCACAAGCAAAAAACTCTTTTCAATTTTATATGTTCCCTTAAAAAATATATTTAAATTTTTACAACTTTTGACCTCAAAACTTACCCTTTTTGTAACGTTTAAAGTTTTAAATACTTTTTCATCAAATGCTCTTAGTATTCACAATTAAGTAGACTTTTAAGAGTTACTTACATTCCTTGATGATTCTGACAAATTGAGCTTAACCGTCCAAAGGTTAATTAGTAAGAGTTTAACTTGAGTTTGAAACTCAGGAAATAAAGCAAAAGAAACTACCATTTTATTCCTTGGTTTGATAACGTCCATCAATTAATTTATCTTTCAAGCATCACAGTCCAAATTTCAAAATTGAAAATATTTAAAACGTTTTGGTAACCTTATACATATTGTATGTCTTTTGAAAGCGGGTTACAATAAGGGAAAAAGACAGTTTCGTGAAAGCTATTTTCTATGTGGTAACATAAGGCAACAGCGTTCGTGCGTGCGTTCTGAGATAGAAAAACAACAATAATATTCATAGAGTAGCATTAGTGGTATATACATAATTATAAAAATAGAAAAGTTCACAAGTTTTGGTAATCAGCTAACTGTAATAGAAAAAACTAGACTGCTGGGCATTTAGCTGAATATTTTCATTTTGAAATCGTAGTAATGTCAACGAAACCAGTTCTAGAGCAATATAAGGGAAACGTACAACAAAATAATTTGTTTTTGCAAAACCGATAAATATATACAGAAACAACATCAGTTACAGTCTGATGGCAAGGAAATGAGGAGAATAGGGGACAAGGAAAACAGGAGGAGGTCGGTCGACTCGAAGTGGGTGTGATAATGCTTTGTTTGCGTGTTGCAGTCGTTCCACTGCCTGAGTCCCCGCAAGATGTCAATGAGGAGGTTGGACCCATCCTGCACGATGGGCTTCTACTGTGACTCCAGGGAGTCCTTCGACACTTTTTGCTCCCAGACTACTGAGGTGAGGGCTAGACCATTTGGTGACTTTTAGGGGGGGAGGGGGGATGGGGTGAGTCCTTCGACTTTTCTGCTCCCATACTACTGAGGTAAGAGGGTAGACCATTTGACTTTGGAAATGGGGAGGGGAAGGGGTGAGTCTTTCGACTTTCTGCTACCAGACTACTAAGGTTATAAAAGTTATGAAATCCAGCCACGTTTACGCCATAGAGGGTGTCTAGTTTCTGTTTGATTTTGATCGCTATCCCTCTTTCGTGCAGGTGCTCAGACCCCCAATGCAGCGAGGAGATTATCCGATGTTTGTGTTTGCAGACACCCGGTCGCCGGCCGTGTCCGAGGGCATGATCAAAGCTACGCGACTCTCAGAAAGCCTCAGTGACGACGAGCAGACTCGCCGCAGGCGCTACAGCAGTAAAGACGATTACGTCATGCTCTAGCTAGTTATAGTTGGGGAGGGGAGGGTGGGGAGATTAGCTGACACGATTATTTCGCTTATGTGTGATACACTGTTGTTCTTTTTGTAATTTGGGGAAGATTAGGTTGGGGAGAGAAGCGAAGCAGTAAACAAGATTACGTCATGTTAGAGATATTTGTGGTTTGGGAGGGGTGGGTGGCGGGGGGAGGCACCAGAGACAATTATGCCCGTCATACCGTAGCCATACCGTAGTAAGCAAATTATACATACTGTAGCTTCTGTTGCATTGTTATTTACAGTGGGGGAGGGGTCGGTGGAGGGATTAGTTTAGCAGTAAACATAGTCTTAGGTGGTGTTAACGTGATTTCGGAATGAGCACCACACATATTTTATTCCACGTTTACATAGAAGTTCTCATTCTGAAATCGAAAATGAGTCAAATGATCAGCCCAACCAATACCAGTTCGTTTCGGAACGATAATTTCCGGCGCATCTGCGGGATAAACTCACTCTGGAGTGACTCGTTTCGGAATGAGTTGTTGAAAGGTGACATGAAAACGATTGCAGATACTCACTGTGGAACCGGAATGAAATCGTACCGAAATGAAACTTGATCTGGTATCATGCAAACACCGCCCTACTCCTGCTAATGTTGAGATACAATTTAGTACTGTAAGTTTTTCATAAATAGGTTGTAAATAACAATTTTGAAAAGAGTTACTTCGATTATCTTTGATATGTTATATAGAATTATAGCTACCACTGCAGGATGTTGGTACTGGCTGTTTCACGGTGATATAGCCGTAGGCTTTAGCTAATTTACATAGTGATCTTATATTTTTAGAATTTTCAGTGATAAATCACTGCATTTCTTTAAGTGTAAACGCGATAGTTTGGGTTTCAGACGAAGATAAGATCTTGCCATTTCCTGCAATCCTTCATAACGGCCGTTTGACCAGGCCGCGTTTATAATCTTCATGTTGAGAAACTATGAGCTTTTCCCATTTGTCTACTTGGACGGCGAAAGGGAACTGGTTCTGGCTGTTATCGAATTGTCGACCAAGGTATGCGCATTTATTATATGGCTGAATGATTTCGCGAGCTGTGATTGGTCAATTCCAGGTCCGTAAGTAGCCGTACGGACCGCTAGCTCTTTTCAAAACTAGAACAATCGACAAAGCCATATAATAAACATCTTATTAGCCTCGTTTGCTCAGTCCGTACGACAAGTTATGGATCCTCGTTTTTTCCTTCCTGTTTTCATGGCCCTCGCGCTTCGCGCTTAGGCCATAAAAGGAAGGAAAAAACTCGGTCCATAACTTGCCGTACGGACCTCGCACTCGGCTAATAAGAGGTATGTATTTCCTGCCATAACCGCTGACAAGATTCGCGGGGTCGTGCCATACAAAACGGCAGACCCGAACCAGTTTTAGTAGTTGTCACGATCTTTTTTCACAGCTGAATGGTTGATCAAGATATATCGGCAAAACAGAAAGATCTGGTTAGTTTTCGTCTTTTATAAATTTATCTTTTTATCGCGATTTATTTTTAGTATTTTGTTTCCATGCGGGTCCTTGGTCAGCTTGCGTGAAGAGGCCCCGCAACTCGTCTTGTAAATGAATGGTTAAAATCAATTTGTAAATATTTGCACTAAACTTTGGAAGTTTTGTGCGCGTAATTGTATCTTCATACACAAATTTCATCATACGTTACTAAATACATTACTATGAAAAGTTCCTATAAAACACGAGTATTTTTAAGGTTGTTTGCTATTCGTTTTGTAATTTGTTAAAAACGATTTACAGATGTTGCCAATTTCGTGATGGTTTACCAAAGAACTAGTTGAAGTCCTTATATAATTTATTGATTCCAGTTCGGAGAAGAAGAAGAAGAGTTCAATTTTTACGATTTCAAGAAATTGTACTGCAATTAGAGATGATGTAATAGAAAACGATAATTTTTTCCAAAATAAAAAACACAATATATTTTGTGAGTTTGTGCCCTCCATTTTCTGAACAATCTTGCGACGCTTCAGTTGTGAGATAAGTAGATATGTATATGTTTGTTTGTTTATTATTTTCTTCTGCTGTTTTCTGTGTTTTGTGAGAAACTTTGTTACCTGCGATTTTTAGAAAAACTGCAACATGTTTGACTTGCATTACACCTTCAACTTTACTGCTCTAATTTGAAACAACAAGTTGATTAGAATAACATGCCTTTCACTTCCTTTAATATCAAACTTAGTAACGCCCTATGAGAACTGACTTCACTACAAACTGAACAATTTTGTAAACAACCAAGTCAATTGTTTCTTCGGTCATGGATAGTCGGCAGGGAGCAGAGCAGTGAAGTCAAACTCCTCCCCCTCCCCTCCGCAGTTTCCTATTTGGTCCATCTCTTCCTTCGTTGCGTACAATTCTGAGTAACTCCGCTGTTTCTTCAAGAACTCGCCACCTTCTTCATGGCCAGACATCTTGCACGTGTCGTGGATAGGAGTGAGAAAACTTTCAGGATACACCGCGGTATTGCCCCCTCTCCCCAGACTCAGCACCTTGTACGAGATGTGCTCTGCATGTATGTTACTGGGGAATATCGGTGGTAAGGCGGCGGCAGGGTTTGTCGTCAACAGGTGCATTAAGTGAAACCCTTCTCTTGTGAACTGGTTAATACTCGCGATCTCTTCAGTGCACATTGTGCTGACATTCGTTCTCTCTCTATTATCATATTGTATTTGGTGTACTACGTCCTGAAAGAGGGTAGTTTGGAGGGTAACTAGCGGCAAATAAGAGGAGGGATATTTAAAAGTAAGGGACGAACCATTTGATCTCTGATGGGGGGGGGGGGCTTTTTGGTGAGCAGGAATTTTTTTTTATGTCCCATAGTATGCAGGATTTTTTTTTAATACAAAACACTAGCAGGAATTTTTTTTTGAGCTGCAACATTTTTTTCCCTTGGAAATATGATGCAGGATATTTTTTTCGTTCACTAGTTGCTGCAGGGTTTGTTTCTTTTACGAGAACTTGGCTCGCAGGTAATTATTTTTTCAAAAAAGCCTCCCCCCTCCTCCTTCAAAGATCAAATGGTTCGCCCCTAAGGTTTGGCCGCTCAGCAGTAATAAATATATTTGTTAAATACCAAACACTTGGTAAGGAACTTCTAGTAATTTGATTAGTTCTCTACTCACAGTATAAATGCTGCCAGCAAATCTGATCCTGTGACGTCATCTGCAAAACTGTATATCATTAGGCCTGCTCTTAAAACAGTACTTTGGACTAAGAGTCAACTTTAAGAACTTCTGGAAGGAAGATTAAGTCTTTTAAACACTGAAGAGTAAATCACTAAATGTATAAATTTTGTTTGTGCCTTGTCTTGCGGATGGCGCTTGGAACGACATGATATACGATTTTGCAGACGTCCTTGCCTCCGATTGGCTAATTCCAAGGACTCGGATTAGTTTGTCCAAATATGGAAATTTGCATTTTTATCACAGATAGTTTTCCCTCAAAATGGCCGAAGACTCGAGACGATAGAAGATGAAATTTGAAAATTTTTTCCATTGGTTGGCACTTAATAACCCACTCACGCTTGTTGGATATGATTCGCGGTAAATGGACACGTGAGAGAGTAACCAGTAAGTCTTAGCTGCTTTGCCCTAATAACCATTTACAGCGGTTTAAATCTGGTAAGCTGAAGTGCTGCACAAGTATCCCAAATGATGTGTAATACCTTCTGAGCCATAGCCCTAGAAATGAGATCGGCGTCGTGGAAAGATGGTTTGTTGCTTGGGTTTCTGGCGCTCGCGTGTTCCATTTGCCTTGTGACTTTGTAGTTTTTGTTTTAAGATATTGTGATAACATGAGAGGTCTATAGGACAAGCCAAATCTTTGCAAGAGATAATTGCTAGCTAGTTTTCTCACGCGCTATCTTCGAACTGTTTGTCACAGAAAAAATCGGGATGCGCGCAACGTTCCAAAGACACGCGCAGATCTTTTCTGACATCGTTGTTTACATTTTGCTTAAGGTTACCGTTCACGTTGGAACGGTTCAAATTTCGAAATTGAGATTTTTGCAGAAAATTAATTAACATTAAATGAACTTCTAGAAAAAAAAATCGGCTTTTCAACACGTTTAATAGTTTGCGAGATATGACGAACGAGAATTTTTATCGGAAGTGCATGAAAATGTATGACGTGCGGCGTGCTTTAGGAGTGAATTTCTCGAGAAATAATATGGATAAAACTGCGACAACGCAGAAAATGCTCCCTGAATTTTTAACCTTATGCCTCCAAATTTGGCAGGTTCATAGAACATAGCTGAAGATGAAAACTTCCTGGCGAATTTTGAAATTCCGATCCAATCTTTTTTATGACTCAATCAGGGCAGTTTTATACGCTGCAAATATGGAATTTTCTTTAAATACCTGTAGAAAATTAATGACGCATTCAATTAAAAATCGCCAGGAAGGAATTATAGTAAAAATTGTGCTGAATCTCATAAACAAACTAAAAATGGGTTAAAATAAAAAAGACAGCCGCATTGATTGCTAGAAATGAAACAAACAGTTTGAGTTAAGATGCTCGCATTCGTTTATAAACCCAAATTTTCAAACAATTTCTTCATCATCACCTAGATAATTTAATAAGCTTTCCATTGATATATAGGTTTGTGGGTATCCGATGCGTATTAACGGAGTTATGTAAGGAAAACTGAAAACACCGCTCAAGGTGAACGGTAAACTTAAAAGCAGGTTTTGTCAGTTAGTAAATTAAAAGGTGTTCTTAAAAGTATTATCGTCAAACATTCCTCAGCAAAACATTGACGTAACGCCCCTTATACTTTAAACTAACCATCCGTAAACAAACATTAAAAGGTTTATTTTTAAAGTGTCGATAACTGCTACAGTACTGTTATTGTAAGTTTAACATTCATTGCTGTAGAATATTTCGTTGTCAGATCAGAGCTCTACTGATCTTTTTTGCAACCTTCACAGTTGTCTTGGATACAAAAATAAGAAGTAATAATAACCTGTTTCAGAAAAGCTATTAAAGACAGTTCAGCCATCACTGGGGTTTCAATTGAGGTTTTTCCAGCCAAAATGCTCTCTTCATGACCAACCACCGAGTTTCACGCTTTGGTTCTTGCGCATGTGTGGATTCATCATGTTCAGACGGCTCGGGTCCATTCCTGCAGGTGAGTGCCATGCGGAATTTCTCCAGTGGATTGAGAGGATCGCAGCGGGCACTTTCTCCCTTACAAAGATAACGATAATAATATTAATAATAATAATAACAACAACAACAACAATAATAATAATAATAAGAATAGTAATAATGATAACATTAATAATAATAATAATAATAACAATAATTGCTGTTGTGAGCTGAAATACCCTTCTCCAGTAACGATCAACTCTTTCCTCAGTAGTCTGGACCTCCTCATCATGCACATATGCTCTCCACTCATCTGATACATACGAAACTTCGTCATCTGGAATGTGCATCTGCTTTGCAGCATATTCAATAGCTGTAAGCGGTGCATGTGTTCTTCTGTCAGGATTTAAGCAAGACAGGTATCGTAGAAGCTTGTTGGATAAGGGATTGCTTTGTTAGAAGAAAATTAGATACAGCTGAAAATAATGAACGCTTTCCTAGCAAGGCAGCCTTTCGCTGATTTGCACTGAACTTCTCAACTCTGCACGTGTTGGCTACCCAAATTCTCCATCACTAAACTGATTCTTTCTGGAAACACCGAGTTTCTTCAGCCCTGGAGCACTGACAGAGCTTACCACATCCCCATTGACAAATCTTAGAGGGACTGTCCTTACGGGGTTGACCATTTGTTCATACAGGGTGTGTATCTGCGGATCATTGTACTGAAAATTCAACAGGAAATCCTCGAAAAGAGGAACTGCTGAGGCAAGGAAGTTCAGTTGCACAAGGATATCTGGTTTCTTGATAGCAGCTTTGACTCGCCTTAAGGCTGCGCTGTCAGTGTTCTTATGCGATCACTTTCTAGGCATGAATGCTACAATAGCTTTCCAATGCTCTAAGATCTTTCACACAGATGGTCTGATCGACAGCCATCTTAAACTGGAGTGCTCCAAGAAGACTTTCTGTTCAAGGTCTAGGTTTAGCTGCAGTTCCTTAAAATCCTCTCGTCTTGCAGTCGAATACTTGAAAATACTATGCAAGTCAACAGCAAGCGGTTCACAGTCCTTTCCGTACTCAGTCCCTTTCCTTTCTGAATGATATGAATGTTGCAGGTCCCAATAAATACGAAGCCACTGAACTAGGGGCAGGCAGCGTTCACCATTTCCTCCAAATGCCTCTTTATTGTCTTAATTACTGATTCAGGTGGGGGAGATTGGGACCTGGGAACTTGTTGGTTGAGTTGTCTCCGAGAATATTCCAGAGAACAAACGAAAAGTCCTCCTTTCAAATAATCTTTATGTAAAGCTTTTATATTTTTCAGTTTTAGCCTGAAAATATAGGATAATATAGGACATTTCCCCAAATTAAAGGACTTTATAGGACAGCACTGAAAATACAGTATTTTATAGGATTATAGGATACTCTGGACACCCTGCATCTTGTGAATGGCAGCTTCAATTCCCCATGAAGATTCAATTCCCAACAATACAAAGAAAGCTGTGAAACAATGAATAAAAGTTTTCAGGGGTAAACGATCTTTTAACACACAATTTGTTCTTATTCCAGTATCTTTTGCCTCACAGCCTTCCTAAATCCTGATCCAGCCAAAGTTCTGCTGACGCTTCTCTCCCTAAACAATAACTGTCGTTCCATGGCTCAATTTCAAAGTCCCATCGAAGTTAGTTCAACTTCCATTGAGTAAAACATCTCCGTTCAAAAAAGTTCTAATGTCGTTATCTCCAATTCCAACAGCAAGCACAAGGCATGATTTTCGTAGGAACACGGCTAACTTTACAAACTGTTCTTTTTATTTTAATTTCAAGTAAACTACAACTGCCTTCACGGAACTACTTCCAGACATCTAAACCTGAACAACACTTTTGTCCGGTCAGCATTAGCGGAAATTGTTGAAGATCGCCATTTTTTATGAAAACTTCAAAGCTCGATTGCAAAGCCACCATCTTTGTGCAAACTGAAGGCTTCGTGCATAATTTGCGCATTGAAATGAGGCAACTAGTTGTGAGCGCATGTTCATTACTGTGGATAGGTTGGGAAAAATTAGAAGAGATCAAACTGAAGTTTCTTGCTTATTTTTCTTGAATGTGTTCTGCCGTCACCGAGATTGTTTTTGCTAATACAATTATTTTCTTAAATCTTGGTGAAAAGTGGCTTAGCTTAGAACATTCAACTGAATGCTTCGCATGTCGGTGAATATTCTGCTGCTATTCACCTCGATTTTAGAGATTAGCCCTTAAACAGGCAGGATAGCCGCCATCTTGGTTTTTTGATTTATGAAATTTTGCTTAAAATTACGAAGTTTTATTAGAAATAGCTAGAAAACAACTTCTTATATGCCAAAACTACGAAATAAGTCGAAAAATATGAATAACTACAAGTTTTTAATCGTTTTTATTCCAAAAATCGAAAGTTTGACAGCAAACTCTGATTTCGGGAAATTAATATGATGACGTCATCGATGATGACGTCACTTAATAAGTGTCAAAGGATGTGTTCATTATCGAGGAACAGTTATGCGAAAGCGTTTGGCAATTGGTCAAGAGGCAAAAATTTAAGACCAAAACAACCGAGGGGGGGGGGTTCAACGAACTCCCCCTGCCAGTTTAAGGGTTAATTGTTAATTACATTACAATAAGTTGGTGTACAGTTATTAAATTAAAGTATCAAGTAAAACAGTTTACCTCTCTGCGTTCCTGTTTCCCGTTTGCCCCACCAAAAACAATCGGTGATTGTAGCAGGGGCCCAAAATCGTGGTTTTCGGTGGCTGCTAGAAGCATTATCATATCAATTCCTGCATCTGGTTCAGGCTTGGTCGGGTCTGGTTGAATGAACAGTCGGAGAGCATCGGGGGGGATGTACATACGAACAAGATCGTCTGCATCCCTGCCTGGCAGCAGATCCGTAGTGAGGCCCTAAAAGATTCTGTGATTAGTGTATAATCAACAGCTTGAAAACGGATGAGTGTTGTTTTTGTATTTTGTTGTTGCTTTTGTTTCGTAACTTCTCACTCCTGTTTGAACAGCTGTATTGATAAGGGACTGAGATCGAGCGTGAAGTTCTGGAGAGAGTCTGTGCGCGATTGTAAGAGACGAGTTAAAGCGTTTTCATTTTAAGAACAAGATTGAAGACACCCTGAGACCTAAACAACATTATAGGTAGTTTATATTATTTTCTTTGTTTCTAAGTCCAGGAGAATAGATTAGTACCAATTAATCCCACATCTGCTGCAGTTGACTATGATTATCAGCAAACGAAAACTATATCTCAGAAACACACAAGGGCTTTTCATGTCCAGGTCGCTTTCAGTGACTTTTACTTATCTCTGCGAGCTGGGAGATAAACAAGTGTAGCTTGCCCGAGTATGGCTTCTGGGAAACATGAAGTTCGAAAGCTGTTCCAAGGTAAAAAACTTAAATATGTCCACACTTTAATAAACTGTTCATCCTTCCATCTGTTCTGTTCATCTTCTACAACAAGCCTTTTTCCTCCACGTTTCCCCTCCTTTTCCCTTCTGTATCAAACCACCGCCATTCCAAAGACTCTAACTCAGTATCCCACGGCAGGGGCGGATCCAGGATTTTCAAAAGGGGAAGGGGCAGCAACGAGTGCCGAAGGCGCGAGCTTTCTAGGGGGGTGTGGGGGTATGCTCCCCCAGAAATTTTCAGTCTCTAAAATGGTCATTTCCATTTCTAACTCGTTTAGTACTAATTTTTATGCTACAAAATTTCGTTTTTGTAAAAAAAGGAAAAAAAATCCAAAGGGGGGGGAGGGGGGTTGTTGATCATTCAGTTCTGTTAAAGAAATTCTTGGAAGATGGTCTCAAGGGTACACCACACTCGTGATTTACTAGCCATCTTTCAGACAGGTGCCAATTTGTTTCAATTGGGAGCAGTGAAGCATCCAAGCAGCTAATAACACACGGAATTCCTCAAGGCAGCACCCTTGGACCGCTTCTTTTTCCTCTTTTTATATAAAAGATATAACTAACTCTTCTGAAAAGCTTTCATTCCGACTATGGAATGACATCCTTCTTGGTATCAGAAACAGTACGTCACTCGCAATTTTCAAGAAACAGTTCAAAAATTACATCTTATCATCGTTATTCCTACTACAAAACCGCAAGGTTTACTTTGATGTTTTGTACTAGATCAAACTGATTATACTGTATGTATCTCTTTTCTATCTCCAGTTCGCTCATCGTAGACACTTCAGTTGCTGTCATATAAAATACCTCAATCTGTCTCTTGACTCCGCAACCTTTAGCATGTAAACAAATGTAAGGTGCAGGAACCCGTTAACCCCTTATGGGTTGTATTCCTGCACCTTCCACATTGCTGTCTTATAAATGTTCTATCTTGTAAAAAAACTGTGGAAATAAACTATTTGTTAACTGTTAAATTATTTGCTGATGATGCTAACGTTTTCTTCCCATCGAGTGACCCCAAAGAACTTGAAAGAACTGTAAATGCTGAGCTAATGAAGGTAAAAAAAACTAGTGTAATGCGAATAAACTTTCTATAAACTTTACAAAACTAATTTTATGACAGTCAAGTGAGCCCGAAAGCGCTTTAACAAACCCAGCGACACAGTACTACCAGATAAAAAGGCTTATTTTTCGAAGCCTGCGTCGCAGACAGTTGTAAACATCCGTGAACACGTTAAAATAAATGATTGACATGTCCGGCTGCAGCGCAGGCTAATTTTTCCAACTTAAGCAAAAAGATCACATAAGATATTTAGGAGTTTTACTTGACGACAAAATGAATGGGCAATATCACATTGCATCCGTCTGTGACCGCGTTGCTCAAAGTAATGGAATTTTCTATAACCGATGCGGCACTCACTCATCCCACGCAGCTACGACAAATCTATCATACCCTAATCTATCCACACATTTCCTAAGCTATCGTTGCTTGGGGGAGTGCATATAAGACCCACGTCGACAAACTACAGGTAAAACGAAATCATTTTGCAAGAGTAGTTTTTTTTAAAATTATTATATGGTAAGAACACACCATCAGCACTGCCCTTACTAAACCTTCAACTGAGACCTTCTTGCTATAAATAATGTCTACCAGATTAAGACCCTGAAATTTAATCACGACTGGCACAAACAAAGCCTTCCATCTTTATTTAACAACTCTTTTCATTATGCTAAAAATGTACACTCACACAAAACGCAGTATGCTTCCCCAAACAACTTATATAAGTCTCAATTTAGAACCAGCATAGGGAAGCAGACAATTAGTGCAATGGCAACAAAGATCTGGCGAAATCTTTCCCTCCGTCCTCCAAGAACTGAACACCTTCACATTATTATAAAAAAAACGTCAAAAAGTACCTGCTTCAAAAACAGTTTGAACCTTGAGGTTAATAGTCGCTGAGTTCTTCATACATATTTGAATTTTTTCACACTTGATCTTTCTATATTGTATGTTTATTTTTTTATGTTTTAACCCTTAACGTTGCTTTTCAGTGTGTCTGTTTGTGAGTCAGTGAGGGCTATAAAAATCACCTATAAACGTTATAAGCCTGGCGTCTAACTAGAAAACCTTGCGGTTTATTTAGGCCCTGGGCATCTCCTTCACTATGAAACTATATTTTAGTTATCAACTTCTTAACTTTTTATAAAAAGAGTATAGTGCTATAAATTTAATAATGTAAATCGCTTTCCAGAAGGAAATGCAAATAAAAGTTTGTTGTTGTTTCACACGACCCAACGGAGTTTCCGCGCCATACAAACTTTCGCCGAACATACGAACAATTTGTGTCCCAGAGCTCCTGGTCTGTACCATATACACATAACTCAAGAGACTTCCAAATGTTTCTTTTTCTTTTATGAATAAAAACAAGAAATTATGCTTTTTTAAGCCTTCGAGGATGAGACAAAGAAAGTTATCAGTACGCAAGCTATCATTTCGGATCAGTTCTTGACAATCGCATTCAGACTCCATTTTGCTTCGCGTATTTTCAGTAGCTACTTCGACCTTCTATAGTGTATACAGAGAAGAGAGGAACTGAGAAGCAGAGGAGAAAGGCTTGTCTAAGGTGTATACTGTCGCAACTGAGGCTAAATAGGGACACTGACGGAGCACCAGTTGAACAACAAAAAGGAAACAGAAGGAAGACAAGACTGTATAGCAGCCCATTTTTTCCTACAAAATTTCTTATGTCCGACCCTTTTTTGGAGAAGATAGCGAATGTTATTTAGTCTTAGCAAGCGTCACTGCAAAGAATGTTTGTGTCTCATTTCTGTTTCTACTGTTTGCTTTTTTGCTCGTTCGAGGCGCGGATTTAGGGGAGGGGCAGGACGGACCGAGGGGCCACTCGTTTTGGTGGATATTTGTAAGAGATTTATAAGAAAATGATTAAAAGCGGCACTGAGAAGTCTAATTCCGGCCACCATATTTCTAGAATTTGGCTTCCGGCTCCCCCTTTCTGAAATTTCTGGATCCGCCCCTATGTTCTCTCTAATTATTCCGGATGGATTAAAAACCGTAAAGCAAAGCAGATCCGTCACACTACAGGAACCGCTTTCATCCCCGTGGCTCCCCCCTCCCCCCTCCCCACACCATGACCCCTCCCTTCAAAAGCGATCCACACACGTGGACCTGACAAACAAATATACACACCTACCTGCCTCTTAGGGTAGACAGCTACAATAGAACCGTCTAGTTGAAGAAAAAGGATGCAGATGTATACGGTGTGTGCTTCGTCGTTCGACGCTCTCACCACCAGGCCGTCGCCCGACCTTTCAACAAGATTCATCTTCTTTTTGCCCTTAACTTCCGTTTGCCAAGTGTCGTGAGCTCTAAATGTTGGAGCATGTGACCGCTTAGTGCCGGCTACGAGAGACAAACAAGAGACATGGACAAATATCAACGCGTTGGTCGCTACTTTTCTTGAGCTGTTGTTTACACGGAGTTTCTCTAGTGGCAATGAATTTACGCGGGAAGTCACCTGATTCAGATTTAGGTCGCTTTCCATTTTGCGGTTTGGCCGGCCGAAACTAAAACTAAAAAGAAGATAGAATTCGAACCAATGTTATCATAACACGTACAAATTAGGGATGGGTTAATGACCGAAGCAAAAACAAATTGAAAGGTCAATTTTTCCTGCCTCTCCGCGGGTTTTTGCCAACCAGAGAGAGAGAACTAAGCGGCTCTGGTCCACGAACAGGATTATTCTGACCAGAAACAGTTCTGAGAACTCGTGCGTTCCATTTAGGAACTGACTTGTTGGATCGGCCAGACAGAAAAAGATTGTGCGTTTGAGCGAAAAGATATCAAAAGAAAGTGAGATGTGGGAGAGCATGCGCAAAGGGAAAGTACATTTACTCTCCTAATCTCGTAGGTTAGGGACCACTCAGAATTTATGCTGCGGGTTGGCACCGAAGAGAAATGGGTTGGGTAAATCATTTTATGACTCACGAAAAGTTGGGTAGTTCATTTTTTTACCATGAAATTTCCCTAATAAAAAACAGTAAAAGATAATCTCACAGACGTGTGAAAATTGAGACAGGAAGAGAGGAGGGGGGCAGTTTATATGATACAGAATGAAGAAATGAGTAGTACATTTGAAGTATAACTTTGTAAATTTTGTACCATTAGCTGTTGGGGTTGGGGAAAAAATTAGCACAGTTTGTGGTTGGGTAACAGGAAAATTTGTCCTCTCTTTTATTTCTTTTCGGATCCAACCTGGGGCATAAATTATGAGCGGTCCCTTAGCTTGATAAAATCTCTATGAAAAGTGAAAAGGCGGCAACGGTTGGGCAAAATCTTTTCCGCCATGGAGGAAGGTTCATTGTCGTTACCTTTGTACAAGTCCTCATCCTTGAGTGCTTGGTTAATCTGCTTGTTTTTTTGCCACGGTTTCGAGAATCTTTCCACTTTATCGATCTTCACAATTTTTAAGGTCACATGGTGCAGTTTGTGGCTGTTGGGGGACATCGGCAGGTCACGGACCATTTGGTACCGAGCAGCTTTTGCCATATTCTCTGCCATCAAGGCTTCCTCTCCGGGGTACACAGGGGGGACATTCATGTGGCCATTCAGACGGGCACACCAGCACTCCTCCCTTTAAGGTGAGCAAAGAGAACCATTGTTATTACAGCTATCTGTGCCTTGTTGACGGACGCCGGTGTTGTGGACTGTCACCTCCTCCCCTACAAAGGGAGCCAGGCCTAGAAAGGGACATGTGACCTATTGCCTGTACTCCCGCTGAGTACCATACCCAGCAAATGTGGTAAATGAATTAAATAAACTCTTAATAAAACTTATGAAGGAAACCCAGGATTAGCACTAACCGGGACCAGGTCAGAAAGTTTCACCATGAGTACAAAAAGGAGACGGGTTACTGGTCGAAGTAAGAAACATATCCTCCCTTATGAAGCGCGTATATCTTCCGTGTTTGCCTTCAAGAAATACAAACCTACACACGAGCAACTGACAAATAGATGAGTATTTTGCTCCAGTTTCTACGTTAACACTACATGAGTCAGTATTTGACATAGATACAACAATATTTTTGTCAAGTAACCACTAATATGAGCAAAATGTACAAATATATTAACTGAAACGAGCTTTCGAAGCCGAAACTCTGTGGCTCAACAATTTGCGACTTGCTACGAAAAATCAGCTTTATTCTTAAAAATAATTATGGACTTAATTTAACTTATCGAACAGGCAATTGATACATGTGCAAAACATCTTTGACGAAACCGAGAAATACAATGATTGTTTTAATTGCTGACAAATTGTAAGAAAAGACATAATTCAGTTTTCTAATTCAAGCGAATATTTGAAATTGCTTGAAGATACGTTTGCCAACAGTCAAAGTTTAAGCTCCCCCTCTTATATGTTTTTTTTTATGACGACATACGTTCTTATCTCTACAGCACAGAAAACAACCGTCACTACAAACCCTCTCTTTCAGGAGGGGGGAGGGAGG